>JAKTVG010000010.1:0-97261 GCA_030557085.1 Candida gigantensis
GCACATTACATCAGGATTGCTTACGGTCAACTACTACAGTGAGATTTACAAAGTACTTATTTGAGTCCTGGGGATAACGACCACAGAATTGTTTAGGAAGAACTGAAGTCGGTAATTATTTTCCCACAACGTATCCCACTACTCCGTCCCCCTTCAAAATTAAATTGTTAGGGGGTATTACAAAAATAGTTTCAATGCTAGTAATATACCAATTAATTCTAACACCAATTACACCCTAATCTTTGTTTTACATAAAAATGACAGTGAAATTTCAGATATCAAAAGAAACCCAAGTTTTCTTCCGTTTCCTTTTCGGTTGCTGTGGGATCGATCTAATATGTTGTGTGCACAGCCGATGATACCCTCCCTCCCTCTCTCTCTTCCCCCCTACCCCTTTTTCTGAACTTTTTTACTTGTCTCTGTACACTACTTTTCAAAATTTTGAAAGGCGTGTGGACCCAGACAGAATCCTATCGATTTTTCTCGTAAGGCGGACGTGGTTTGTCATTTATACCACCGGTCCAATTGGGTTAATGCATGGAAAAACTTAATAGAATCGAAACTGGTACTATTGATACGCGTCTTGTTGACATATATTGTAGTCAATTTCCACTTTTCCTTTCATGTTTTGTATTTCCGTTGACTTTTACTTATTTCCACTTAGTTCGCTAGCATAATACACGACCTCCGTTTTCTTTGGTTGATCTCCCTTACATATATCAAAGTACTAGAATAGCCCAGTAAGATCCGGAGTTGTTTAGAATCATATTTTGAGGTTTCTTCTGCGACTTTTAAGAAACGAATAACTATACTCTCGCGCAAACTGAAAACTCACAGCGATTTGTGTAAGATAGTGGTTAGTTTTGATCCTTGTTGATTAGCTATAAAAATATAAAGAGAGTAAGTGGAAACACAAGGGCTATAAATAGTAGAGAGGAACGGCAGTGAGTATCGGGTTTGTGGTGGCATTGTAGTAGAATTGTAGTAATAGTAGGTTTCAGACATGAGACTAGGTGTTTCATAATGTATGGGGTTTCATCTTGTGTGCACACTACCTAACAATTTGATGTCAAAAAATTACTAAAATTTTGCTAAATATTCTACACAATTCATTCAACCTACCACTAGAATTTAGTGCATACACGCGTTGTAAAAGGAAATATGTATAATATCAAACAGATAATTAATAAACTCTCTAAACCTAAAACGATTTACAAGGATAACTCCAATATAAATCAAATTGTGGCATTTTGGTTGTTCGGTTGCAAAATTTTTACTAGTTACCTAGATTTATTCATGGACATTTAGGGAAAATAAGGTCTGCATCCTTTAATCAGTGAAATAAATACACTTCTTCTATATCTTCCTAGCTATTGGAAGTGATTGTAATTTCAGTAGTACCATCGGTTCGGAACTCTAAGTCACGTACACGTAATTATTTTTCCGTTTCAATTTTACGCGTTGGCTCTTTCACCATCACGAGCACCCTAAACATATAGTTCGTTCATTGGTACCAGCATCAGTGTTTATTCCGTAAAGTTAGTTTTATAAAACGGAATATAGTCGGTATAGAAGTAAAATCTGGCGTGGTTGCAAAATAGTATTATCATCACCAGTCACGTGATTAATTATTACACATATATAAAAGGTTTTATTATTGATCAAAGCAGAAACAAAAATTTTAAAGATCCATTCACTCGCTACTTCTTCTAAATACTTCATACATAACATATTGATGATAGTTCTTAGTTTTACAACCAGACAATGCCATAATCCAATGACTGAACACTTTAACGTCTCCTCTGAATTCAGAAAAATCCACCATACTGAAAATGCAATAAAAGTACAACATTGCTCTTCTTCCAATACATTTATGCTCTCCATATTGTGTATCAAATCCACACTCTTCACACAATGTGCCATCTCTATTTTGAAATGTTGCATACTGTGATACCTCATGCCATCCTTTTGGTAACTCGCCATCCCAATCAAACTCATTTTCAACTTGAAATCCAATCAATTCACAAGGCCAATCAATCGGTTCAGTTTCGTTAATTTCTAGTAATATCTGTTCATATTTTCGATTCAATTCCTTGTTGCACCCAACATCGACTAACTCCATTAAGAATTTGCATTTTGTAATATATCGATGATATTTTTCCATAGGTTCTTCAAGCAAATCTTTGTTAACGTCATAACACTTCAATTGCTGTTCTCCAAGACGTTGTAGAACTGTATCTTTTATTTCATCAACCAGAATATTCCCAATCATATACCTGAATGCCATGACTAATAATGCATCTTCTTTAGCCTGTGAAATGTCGACATCACCAACAATTGCGGATAACCAATCGTACGATTCAATATGATACGCAGGAAATTTTCTGCCCAACTCTCTCAATTCATTCAATGGATGGTTTTTGTCAATCCGACGTCTCTTATTATTCAGCACTTCTTGTGGACTTCCAGTATCCACTCGGGTATCTTCATTGACCTCACTCGGCAAATCATTTATAAGTGGCGACTTCTCAAGTTCAACATAATCATCAAACTCTTCAGTTTGAACAGTATCAACACACTCTTCAGCTTCAACAGGATAATCACACACGTCCGCTTCAACAGGATAATCATACTCTTCAGGTCCAATGTGATTGTCACTAGCTTCAGTATCAACATGTTCGTCACTTTCTTCAAGTTCAATATGATCATCACACTTTCCATCTTTAAATATTTCTCCACTCTCTTCATTCAACAACGACACTTCGTCAATCCCGATGAAATTACAAAATGCATTGTAAAATCTCAACAGTTTGATCAGGCGGTAATGGTCATAAACTTTGTCCCAACCTTCCTCAACTTTCGATTCCCATCGATGTGTGCTATCAGTAATATTGTCCAAATCTTTCTCTCCAATCTGATGACAGACCATATAATCAATCGCTTTGCCCATAATACCTGGTTTTATGATATCAACTTGATTAACATTTGTTAAAGCTGCAACTTGCTTATCGTAATGCTTATCACCAACAGTACTCCCCGTGGAAAGACTAAATAAATGCGTCGCATGAAAACGAGTACCTTCAGTGTCCAAACCAGCTGCTAATACCTTCAACAACAAAGGTTTTATAACTAGCGCGTGATGCAATACAAGTCTAGTCACCTCCATATTGTAGAACCTTTGACTCCTGTGACAATTTCGATTAGTCGAATGTGTAGGTGTCATCAAGCATATTCTCCCATGACGGTATATGACGTTACGATCTTGCACAGATTTTGCAGCAATGTTGATTTTACCCAAAGGTCGCATACCAATCGTATAGGCCGAACATATGTACATAATAATATATAACAATTGTGTCATTTTATCAATAAGTTTCACACACTGTGCCGACTTTTCTCCTTTATAAACAAAGAAGCCATTCTCACGAGTACCAGAAACCAACCCCAAACATTTGTAGTCTTGATTGCTCGTACCCACGTATTTCTCAATTGCCAGACTTACTGGCACATGTTGACCCAATTCCTGACATAAGCTACAGTGTAATTCATGGTATTTTGCAACTGCACTCAAATAGACGTATTGAATATACTTTTTATCAACGCGTATGTCCCCCACAAGCACAACCCCAGGACTAGTTGAAGTCACCTCATCAAGCACCTGATCTTTCCTCTCATTTCGCAGTGCGAGATGCAATACATGGATGTACCCATATAATTCCTTCTGCGATTCCCGATTGGTAAACTTCATAGTCTTCCCCTCGTCTCCGTTGAAAAATATCGCAAGCTTAATGAAATACTTAAAGCCTTCAAGTATTCTGACAATTTGGTTTGTGGCATAAAAATCGTTCGTTTTGAAATTGTAAATGAGTGGTCTAAGCATAAGCTTAGTTAATTTAAAATCAGCGCCAAGACACTGCTGTTGGAAAAACTTCATTACATTTTTTGCCAACACTGTGACATCTTTATCAAACTCAACATCAAATTTGGCATCAATATCTTCACACATTTTCAAGCTTTTGCTGGCAAAATAAAGGGACAACAACCGCCCAAAAGTCGCAGCATAAAGCTTTCTAGGTTTCTCCAGCAAGGGGCCAATTGGTACAGCACTCTTGTTATGACCTCTTGAAGAAGGAGCCAACAATTTTGCAGCTTCAAGATATTCCTGATAGTAAATATCAAAAATTTTCCTTCCAGTTTCGATATAGCCACAGTTAGATTCGGGTTCATACAATGTACTCTCAAACTCAACACCAACAAAATATGGGTCAAGAATAGAATTTTTCATTGGTTGTTCTTCAAAATCACGTTTCACCATATCGTCTATATCATCTGTAACTGCATAAATAGTAACAGATATGCTTCTTGTAGCAAAGACTTTTGTGCCAATAACAGTCTTTCCATCAACAACCATTTTTTGACCCGATACAATCTTGAACAAATCAATATGCTCTGTTTCAATATCTTTATCACCTAATTCAATAATGTTTCTGTCTCCAATTGCTCTCATAACTTTCCGCTGATTTCTTCTGTAAGTACCGGTACATGATTTAACCTCATTACCAGTGTCCCTTTCTTCAATTATGAAACCATGAAAGTAAATAGTGTGTGGGCCAGCTCTGAAAAAATTGTCATTTGGTTTGAGCAGATAAAGTAATTCTCCATCTTGGGTGTCTTGATGAGTTCTATCTTTTCCTCCGTCTGAATGTGATACTTCTTCGATTTCGTTTTGGCTGTCGCCATCAGCACCGTCAAGATTCAATACTTCCGACTGCGCTTCAGCAGATTTGTTTTCTCCATTGTAATCTATTACATCATTATCAGACATAGCTTTACTCTAGTCAGTTCATTCGATTGTGGACAGTCAGTTTCATATAAGTTGCTGTTAAACAGATCTTGATATCAACGGAATAAGTGGGATGGCTTCAAATAAATCATCCTGTTTTTTCTTACAATGTAAAAGCGGTTGTTGGTGCGGAATTAGAACACCACGTAGAAAAAATACAAATTTCGTGGTGTACAGAACGAGTGTCGTCCCACAAGATTTAAAAAAGTCGCACCAGTTCTGTACATAGTGTGTGATCTTCGGGCGACCTTCAAATTTTGAACGAGGTTATTTCCAAAATTTTTTGCATCCACCAGAGAATCAAGCATATTTTACCAGAAACAGAATACAATGGAAAACTTATTTCAGCAAACCTTCGATTCAGTTTTTTGTATAGAAAATGACGAATCACGATTTTCGTTTCAATAGCAGATGACTGCCTGGAATTCCCATTGTATAAAAAGAATTGACTCTTGTGTAACCACAAGAACAATCAACAATTACCGAAGGCTATCGTTATCTTATAAATATTAATACTGCTATTTTGACGATAATTTGATTCCACATAATCGGTTTTGAAGAGTATTCAGCCAGAGTATTGGGTGTTCCACCAGTAGAATAAAATCCGAATTTTCTTCTTTTCTCTGTCGTTAAGGATTTTTAATTGTGATGCCACAGTTTCTTTAAAAGTTGCATCTTTCACATTCAAACTTTAGGTATCTGCTGTTTCACTGATGGTAGCCAAAGTGAAAATGAAAAGACAAGTAGCTGAGATAGTATGCTCTCGTTGTTGCAGCACCACACGTGACTACAAGTCTTATTAGTAATGTTTTGTGTAACATTTTTGTGACCCGAAAAATTTCCGAGAATTACGTCAATTTTTTTTTTGCAGTAGCTTATCAAAATCAAATTGACTTTTTTATGCAGAATTCGCTATTTTGCTATATGTAACCACTCTAATTAACTAGCTATACTCTCAACGTGTATTCATTGATGCTGTTGTCGAAACGGAGATGTAAAAATGACGTTTACAATTGAAGATTATTTGTAAGGAGATTCCAAAAAAAAAAGGTACCAAAGTGTTAAATTTTACCTTTTCTTATGACGTGAAGGGAAACCTTTAAGAACATTGACAATAAGCTTAATTTTATCAAATAATCAATAAAAATTTAATATATCAAGTACATCAAAAATAAAATAGAAAATAGAAGAATGACAGCAACGAAGATACACAAAAATCAAGCAACGGATTGCAAATTCTGCATCTTTATTGATGCAACTTTCCAAAGTCTTGAATATTCCAAAAAGTTTAATTTGAAATTTTTCATTGTCATCAATGTCGAACGATGATTCGCTGGTGGTTTTAGTTATCAATTTGTCAGTTGAATGAAATAATTTTTCTCTCTAGATAAGGATATAGCAATGGTGACATCAATACAAAGCACACATTTATTAGGCAGAGGCGAGCTGTTGTTTCACATGCATATAGACTTTGAAGTGTATTACCTAAATTCATTATATCCACACAAATTCGCGAATAATCGTTCTTTTTTTGAGGTTCCAACTACCCTGAGGTACGAGCCCCAGGCATAAGCCATATCATGAATTTGGTTGGTTGATATTTGTGAAAGATTCAAGGTAGAACTGATGATTGGTTTATTTAATCTGGTTTAAATTTGATAATGAAATTACAGAATTACGAATGAAAGCATCTAGTAGGAAACGTGTTTAACAGGAAGATGAAATATGCGACTAGACTAATTCCCAAATTGCGCTTACATCAAAGTATTTTCTTAAGGAATTACGACCGGATATAATATTTCAATGTTCTAACCATCGGTTGCAAACTATATATTTGTGAAAAAAAAACAGAAAAATTAGCCAGTTACAAGTTCTAAATAAAAAGATAAGCCCCTAATTAGGTTGAGTCGGCGTAAAAAATGTGTCAAGCAACATGCGCAAACCTGAAATACCAGTATAATTAGACAGTCTTGTCTTTGTATGAAAATTTCAACAGTAGAATTGGGCAAACATGTGCAGATACTTGACAGTCTATCAACTCCAGACCAATTTTTCAAATGCAGGGCGGTCTATAATCATTGTTTTAGTTTGTCACATTACGTCAATTTCCGGGGTTTTACAGAGATAAGGAAACCAAAACAAGGCACGCCACCTTTTAATTCACTTTTTTATTTCCGTTTCTGCAAACTTGATAAACTTAAAGGTTATTCGATTTTAGGTGGAAAACAATTTAGTTTTTCGGTTTTGTGAGAGGTGATTCATGTTTGACGGGTTGAATATTTTTAATACTTGAATTAATTAGTAAAATTTTGCAATATCAATTGCGAAATAATTGCAAAAAAAGAAATTATGAGCCAATGTCAACGCCAAAGTTTGTTGTTGTTATATCACTGCCACAACAATGAGAGCAAAACACATAAAATTTTATATATCCATAATAGAAAACTAATTTCAACTGGAATATTTTGTTGAAAACAAATATGAAAAACCAAACTATAAATTGGAGTCCAAATCTCTCTTGTTGTTTTCAAAATTATACCAATCAAACCAAACAATCAGGACTCACTTATCCAAATAACCCTATATACTCACTGCTACTTTAAAATGAAATTCACTCAAGTTTTATCCACTGCTGTTTTTGCTTTATCCACCCAAGCTGCTGTTATCCCTGCAGACAAAGGAACCGTTGTTGTCGCTGATAAAAGAGCTGATCTTTTAGGTGACCTTGAATCTACCATTGATAGTATTGTTTCTGTTGGTGCTAACGTTGATGCTGATGTTCTTGGTGATAAGATTCATGCTTCCATCTCTAAAAGAGATCTCATCTCCGACCTTGAATCAACCATTGATAGCATTGTTTCTGCAAATCTCAACCTTACTGCTGATGTTCTTGGTGACGAAGTTCAAGTTTCAGTCTCTAAGAGAGATCTTTTAGCTGACCTTGAATCTACTCTTGATAGCATTGTTTCTGCAAATCTTAATCTTACTCTTGATGTTCTTGGTGATGAAATTCAAGTTTCAGTCTCAAAGAGAGATCTTTTATCTGACCTTGAGTCAACCATTGATAGTATTGCTTCTGTTGGTGCCAACGTTGATGCTAATGTTCTTGGTGATGATGTCCAAGTCTCAGTCTCTAAAAGAGATCTCATCTCCGATCTTGAGTCTACTATTGACAGCATTGTCTCTGTCAATGCTAATGTTGATGCTGATGTTCTTGGTGATAAGATTCATGCTTCCATCTCTAAGAGAGATCTCATCTCCGACCTTGAGTCTACTATTGACAGCATTGTCTCCGTCAATGCTAATGTTAATGCTGATGTCCTTGGTGATAAAATTCATGCTTCCATTTCTAAGAGAGATGTTGTCTCTGACATTGAATAAGCTATTGATAGCATTGTCTCTACCAGTGTTGATGTTGATGCTGATGTATTGAGTTTAGGCGATATTAAAGTTCTTTTTATTGCTTCTATTGGATTGTAATTATGGTACTAATTCAAACTTCAAAGCCTATTATCCACTTTATCATCC
Source organism: Candida gigantensis (assembly GCA_030557085.1). Taxonomy (NCBI): domain Eukaryota; kingdom Fungi; phylum Ascomycota; class Pichiomycetes; order Serinales; family Debaryomycetaceae; genus Candida; species Candida gigantensis. The sequence goes on from JAKTVG010000010.1 coordinate 8,372, forward strand.
CGTTGTTTATTTTTTCGGTTCTAATTAAGTTACGTACAATGGTGACTTTTCCCATGGATGTCATGGTTGAACTTCTACTATGATGATCCTTTCACTAAAAAAATAGATTGTCTTTATATTTATACCTTGCCAAATGATTCTTCGACTGGCTCTTGTATTTTTCTGTTATTTATTTATTTACTTATTTATTTACATTTTATCAAATCAAGTTTATTCGAATTCTCTTGAATAGTTCCTCTTTGAAGTTCATTGATTAAGGGGGTAATTACAAACAAGGAGCTACCAATTCAAGAGATTTTTTTCTGAAAAATGCAAAGGTCACGTGCATCATTGTAGATATCAATATCGGGCCAAAAGACACGACCGGTATTTTTTTTTCTTATTTTTCTTATAACAAACCAACTTTTCAAATACCCACTTAGTTATTGCCATTCAATAACGCAACGCTAATCAATCAAAAGCACATCCATAAACTGCATAATCAAATAATAAAATCATGGCCGTTGGTGAAGTGAAAAAAGAAAAGGGTGCTAGCATGTCACCTGAGCCCTCATCAACCATTAAAATCCTAGATGCGGATCCCACCTCAAATAAACAAGATACATTCACCGCCGCTGACATCCTACCGGGATGCAAAGTTTATGTGAGTAAAAATGGAGAATTTAGACTAGCTGAAATATTACAAGAACATATGAAGAAGGGGCGAAAAGTGTACTATGTGCATTATCAAGATTTCAATAAACGTTTGGATGAATGGATTGAACTAGATAGAATAGATTTTAATCGAAGTTTGATTTTACCTGAAGTGAAAGCAGACTCTAAAGAAACTAAACAGAAGAAGAAGAATAAATCAAAAGCTCCGACGAAAATGTCCAAGAATAATACTGCTGTAAATAGTACTAATGGCACACCACAACCTGGTGATGTACAACCTAGCATTGGTGAAGATGAATTGGATTTGGAGAATTTGAATGTTCAAGGGTTAAAACGTCCAGGTGAAGAATTCAATAGGGAAGAAGAAATTAAAAAATTACGTACTAGTGGGTCCATGACTCAAAATCATCTGGAGGTTGCCAGGGTCAGAAATCTTTCCTATGTGATTTTGGGAGAGCATATTATTGAACCGTGGTATTTCTCACCATACCCTATAGAATTGACTGAAGAGGATGAGATATACATTTGTGATTTCACACTTTCATATTATGGATCAAAGAAACAATTTGAACGATTCCGTTCCAAATGCTCAATGAAACATCCTCCGGGGAACGAAATTTACCGAGATTCGAAAGTTAGTTTTTGGGAAATTGATGGAAGGAAGCAAAGAACTTGGTGTCGAAATTTATGTTTACTAAGTAAGTTGTTTCTTGATCATAAAACTTTGTATTATGATGTGGATCCATTTTTGTTTTATATAATGACGATTAAGTCAGATCAGGGTCATCATGTAGTGGGGTATTTTTCGAAAGAAAAAGAAAGTGCAGATGGGTATAACGTTGCATGTATTTTGACTTTACCATGTTATCAAAAAAGAGGGTTTGGGAAATTATTAATTCAATTTTCATACATGTTAACAAGCGTTGAAAAGAAAGTCGGATCACCTGAAAAACCATTGTCAGATTTGGGATTGTTATCATATCGTGCTTACTGGACAGATACATTGGTGAAATTATTGGTTGAAAGAAATAATCCTGTATTATTCCGAAAGAATAACCCGCATTTGGAATATGAAGAAGAGGAAAATGGAAAAGATGGTACCTCGACTCCAACACCAGGACCTGGATCATCGGGATCTCAAGCTTCAGGGCTCACAGGAGTGCGACAAATGCTTAATGTATCACCAAATTTTTCAAATGAAATAACCATTGAGGATATTTCCTCCATAACGTGCATGACTACTACCGATATCTTGCATACATTAACCACCCTACAAATGTTGAGATATTACAAAGGACAACATATAATTGTGTTAACAGATCAAATGATGACGATATATGAAAAATTGGTAAAGAAAGTGAAAGAAAAGAAAAAACACGAGTTGGATCCTAAATTATTGAGTTGGACTCCTCCTCTGTTTACTGCAAATCAATTACGTTTTGGTTGGTAAAATGGGTGTATATATATATATATGTAGATTAACTATAATATATAACTTTTCAACTAATAGGAGGTTCCCCAGATTCTAATGCTCTTATCTCCATGACAAGTCAATAATCTTAACCCAGACATATCAAAAGTAGATGCATAAATCGATGATTGTTCTGGTCCAGCTAATGATGGCGAGTCTCCAGACTGTTGTAAAGTGCCATTGATGTAATCATAAAATTCAAGTCTTCCTCCATCATATCCTGCAAATAAGCTATTGGTGACGGGATTGATTGACAATGTGTTGATTATCTTACTGTTATCACGTTGATTAACCAGTGTTTGACCCGTTTCAAATTCATTTAATAACTCACCTTTAGGCAATAACCATTGCTTGATCGCGCCTCCTGAATCCCCTGAAACAAATGTCAATTCGTTAGGATGAGATTTCATACTTCGTATACTTTTCGAATGATTCGTTATCAATAATTCTGTTTTCTGTTTTCTCAAATCCCATAATCGAATCGTCCCATCCATTGAACTAGTAACTACCTGAGGATCATTATAATCAGTTTGAATCGACGTTATATCATTACCATGTCCAATCAAAGTCATTGCTTCCACACGACTTCTAATATCCCATACTCTAACAACACAATCTTTCCCACCACTAAACAAAAGATCCAATTCCGGATGCAAAGCAATTGAATAAACACCACCCAAATGACCATGGTATGATCGGATCTGACACCCCGCGGCAGCATTACTTCGTTCTAAATCCCAACAACGCAATGATTTATCTTCACCCCCGGAGAACAAATACGGATGTCGTTTAGAAACACATAATGATCGAACACCTAATATATGTCCAGTTAATACTGCTTTTAGTGAATTATTCTCAAAATCCCATATCTTGATTGTAGAATCAGCCAGGCCCGTAACAAACCATTTGTTGGTCACTTCATCAATCGCAATCGCTCTTATCCATGCTTGATGTGCTCCTGCTAGTGTTCTTACCAATTTCCAATCGGAAGTTGGTGTCGATTGAATAGGCTGGGAATGTGTGGTGGTGGATATTACGAGTTCTTTTGATGGCTCATCGATGTGGGTTTCTTGTGGTTTGTTAGGTAGGTTGTTGAAATAATAATCTAGTTTGACATTATTATACATTGCCTCGGACAATGTATCTTCAGGAGGTATTATATTTCCATTTTGAGATAGAAGAATATTTTGAGATGAAGTTTGGGATGCCATCTTGTTGCATGGGTTATTTGTTACTTAACTTTTTTGTTTCTTAACTTTTTTTTGGGAAATCAATTTTTTTATTTCTCCTTGAATATATTCTTCACCAACCAACTCAATTCAACTAGGGAATCCAAGATGCTAAACAATGAAAACGATAAATTGTCACTAATTCGTGGACTTTATAATGATATAATTCATTTCGATAAAGTGTACAAAATGATTCAAATTGTTCCTGTGGTCGAAAGCAACTATCCGTTTGAAGTTTACGAAGATGAAGATGACACATTAGAGATTGGGTTCACAAAAGAGACTTATCTAGGTATATTCCAACAATGTCATAAATACTGGTATGACTATATAAAAAGTGGGAGACCTTCGATTCAACTGTTGGAGGAGAAACAAGTACATGATTTATATTTGATGACTTTGGGCTATCTAATAACAGCAAATGATCACCATAGTATCATGAATTTACATGAGGAAATAGTACGATATTTGAAAAATTTTGATACTGACATTGATATTATTTCGACTTTTTTAACCAGTCGTTTGAAAAGAATTAATAAAAGTAGTTTGTTATGGCACTGGATGAAGAAATTGACAATTTTACAAATTTACAATAAGGTTGTTGTTATAAATAACCGCGATTTATCAACGTATTACTTTTACAATGTAGCCCTGGTTTCAATTGATCGACATTTAGCAAGAAATCACTTGTACAACACAATAATTCGACGAGCCTTCAGAAGTTGTAAGGTTCATTATATGAATTATTATGCCAACAATTTCATTCACTGGATAATGCACATGAACTATTGCATTCTCGGTGTTGACGATGAAGGATTATTATTTGAACAGTTGCGCAGTCATGCCCATGACAATCTCCTGGATAGTTCTTTGTGGGTCAATATGAAGAATTACATGAACTGTAAGAGAATATTTGCGGTAAACCAATATTTCCTTGATGAATACAATCGAATAAATGAGCAGTACGACTTAAGATTACGAATTAAGCCATATCTTTACAGACCACATAAAATGATGGAAGATGAGATCCAGATTGAATTCGAATGGTTACTCAAAGTCAATTGCCAACCATTGGCACCATTTGCTCAATTAATTCAAGCAATTCCATCGGACGACTTGTACGAAAAGTTGCTTCGATTACTTGCATCAAGCGATGTTGGAAATAGATACGAAATTCAACCGCTATTTTCTATAAAAGCTGAAGAGCTTGATGAACAATATCAAGCTGACAGAATAGCAGAAGGAAACCACTAGCTTATGTAAGCAATTTACAAAACGTAGAAACAGAGAAAAAAATTTTGTTTGCCACACGAGACAATTTCCACCAACGTCGACCACCACCAACAATAACAACTACAACAAGTCAAGTACTAATAATGTTGAAGATCCGTCAGTTACAAAAGAAGAAGCAAGAAGAAGAGGAAAGACTTAAATCCCAATCCCCAACACCAACACCAAACAGCACCACATCAGCATCATCATCCACTACTTCTTCATCATCGTCAAGTACCAAATCAAAAGTATCACCAGCACAATTACGTGTTCAAAAAGATATAACTGAATTAGATTTACCAAATTCCATCAAAGTTACATTTCCTAAACCTAATGATTTTTTCAATTTCAATTTATCATTAATTCCACAAGAAGGATATTATAAAAATGGTAAATTTGAATTTAAAATTGAAATAAATTCAAATTTCCCAATTGATCCTCCAAAAATTAAATGTTTACAAAAAATTTATCATCCAAATATTGATTTACAAGGTAATATATGTCTTAATATTTTAAGAGAAGATTGGTCTCCTGTTTTAAGTTTGAATGGGGTTTTTATGGGTCTAAATATTTTGTTTTTGGAACCTAACCCTAACGATCCATTGAATAAAGATGCTGCTAATGTGTTGGTTAAAAACAAGAGACAATTTGAAACAAATGTGCATAAATCACTTAGAGGTGGTTATGTTGATCTGGAATATTTCGATCGTGTTATGTAATACAAATATTTTCTATATTTAAATGATGATGCAGGTTTTTGAGAAAAATATACATATTTTATACACACATGCATACATACTTGTCTCTGGGGTGGGAATGCAGATAGATAGAAGTAGTTTTTATTTTTAGTTCCATAACTTGATTGAATTATCAGCACTCCCACTGATAAATAGACACCTCATTCTTTTTTCTATATCTTTCAATATATCCTCTGGTTTAGTTAGAACTTGACTATCTTTCTCTTTTTCTTTCAATCTAGCAAAATCTATATCGTTTATAAACCCATCATGTCCAGAAATATTTTTCACAACATTAATAGTTCCAGTTTTTAATAATCCTGATAAATCCCATACTTTAATTGTTTTATCATCACTACCACTGAAAATAAATTTCCCATTTGGATGTACAAACAAACTTTTAACCCATGACAGATGACCTTTCAAATCCGCTATCAACCATCCTTGAGAATTATTATATTTTGAAGGTAATGGAGATCTATGAGGTACGAGTGTAGGTGGTGGGATCAACCATAACTTGATGGTATTATCTCTACTTGCACTGATACAATACTTGAACCCTAATTGATCATATATGGGATCTTTTAACAATTCCAATGGGATAGAAGGGAATTGTTCGATATTAGTCGATATAAATTCATCAATTATATCATTGACCTGATGATGGTGTTGTTGTTGAGGTAAAAATTTCACAGATTCAACAACATGGGTATGTCCTATAAACATAGCTACCCCAACTCCACTATTAACATGAGATAATCTTGCCAGTTGATCATTGGAACAAGTTAAAACAAAATCACCTTGAGAATCCAGCAGTACGGTATCTAAATCTCGACACCATTCACTATGTCCTATGAAATTTTTCAAACTTACACCTTGGGATACATCCCATACCCGGATTGTTTTATCTCGTGAAACGGAATATAATATATTATTATCCATTGGGGAAAATTGTATTGATGAAACTGTATGTTCATGACCATTCAAAGTACGTATATGATTAAATTTTTCATCCCATATTTTAATGGTCAAATCTGAAGAACAAGTAGCTAGATAATATGGTTTCTGATAAGTGAAACAAATTTTATTAATTGATCTAGTGTGTGCCTTGATCATTTTCTCCGGAATAGTATTGTCATCATTTGATAAATTCCAAATATATAGATTCCCATCATTACATCCATTAAACACCAATGGTAAATTAGGATGTAATTTCACAGTGGTTATGATGTTTTCACATTGGAAAGTTTGCTTAACTGTTCCTTTGGGAATCCAATTGATTTTATCTTTACTTAGAATAACCCCATTTGTGGTGTCGGAATCAGTGGAATTAATAATATTGTTCAAATTGCTTACTTCATTTTCTAAATCTATGATTTTCTTTTGTAGTCGCAAGACAGTGGACCATTTCTTCTCCAAATAATTATCTACTATCTCAATGCTATTTGATTCCAGACTGGTTTGGTTGGTGTTTAGTAGTGCCGATAGTTGATCTAGTATGGCGACATTCTGCTCATTGTTGTTGTTGTTGTTGTTGTGTTCGCATATTGGTTGTAGGTATTGTATGATGGCCCGGTTTAATTCAAGTTGTTGCCGTTCAGTCAATATCTGAGATCTTTCCATGTCTATTTCCTCTGATTGTAACTATGCTGTATGTCTATTGAATATGTTGACCTAAAAGAAAGATATCGGAATATTGTTTTGATCTTGAGAGAAAATAATAAACTTTTCTATTTTTTTTTTCCTGCCTATTTGTTGTGGTTCTTCTTCCAATGGTTGTTTGTTCATTCTATAACAATGTACCACAGGCTTAATGTATTACCCTCCTCGTTTACAACAATACACAGAGACAGCTAAACTGCTATATATGAGTTGATAATAACGAGTGGAATATCAAGAGCCATTATACCGCACCGTTTGTTTCGTTTCTATACGTATATTGTAATTGATTTATAGACTAAAAACAAAAAAGAAGAACAATAACCTGACACTTTTCTATGGCCGTGTTCCTTTCAATGCAGCAAATCTAGCTTTCAAAGCATCAAAATCGGATTCTTCCTTTATTTTAGGATCAGTATATTTAAATACTGGTTTCACCGCAACGCCTCCTAAAGGTTCAGCCAATCCAAACTCCTTCTGTCCCCCATCATCCCCATCCCCATCTTCGTCTTCATCATCATCATCACCACCCACTTTCTCTATCTCTTCTTCTTTTAACCCACTATAAGGCACATTATAAGCTTTAGCTATCTCACACAAGTATAAATCCACCAAATTCTCACTTGGTGGTTCAATATCACAACGTTTGACAATCTTTTCAGGAACTTTCCCACCATCAACATTATTTAAAATCGATTGAGCAAATTCAATTCCACCAAATTTACAAACCAATATATCTTTAATCAAGATCAATTCTTTTAATTCTGTATGATTTGCAGAATATATAATACTATTCACTGCTTCTTCTAAATTTTTTTCAATCGTTGAACGATCAAGTAAAATAGGTAATCGAGCTAATAATAATTCACAATATAATTCTAAAATCTCTAATAATTCAATATATATATCATCTCTAATTATATTTTCAACTCGAATCTTACTACTTGTTTCTTTCCCCATGGCTAATAATTCCGAAAGTTGACGTCTTTGTTGTTTCGTAATTGCTGTTTTCTTCTCTTGAATGAATTTTAATTTACTTATTGCCATTTTTAATGTCGTTTTCAATCGTGTAGGATTGAGATGTGGAGGGATACGTGTTGGTGTTGCCATTGTTTGCTGCTTGTCTTGGGGTGCAGATATGAATATTGAAGTTTGGTCGGACTGGTAATTTTATTTTTTTTTTTTTTTGCCCGTCGTCGCGGAAATAGAGCGTTTTGAAAATATCGGCGATAATCAGATCACTGGGTTACATTATGTGTGTGTGAATTATATATATATATACTTATCTATACTTATATATGAACAAATCCCCCAATGACAAACAATACTAGTAATACCCTAAACCATTTTTTTTTATTTATTCCGTTACAATCGTATGGTCATGTGGCGGCACTCCCTTTACCAAAACTTCATCTTCTTCTTCAATCAATTCTGACCCAACATCTACAGTTGCAGAAACTGATCTAACGGTACAACATTGAATTTCTTTAATCCATTCATCATTCATAACTTCTTCTAAACTTGCTCTCTTTTTCGGATCAACTTCCAACATTCTAGATACAACTGGTCTAGCTGAATGAGGTAATAATCTCATCAATCTATATGGACCATGTATTTGTTTATGATGTGGTTTCTTCTTTTCTTCAGTACCTGATTGTTCTGCATCTTTTAATTTTTGTTTTTCTTCTTCTTCTTGAATTTGAGCCAATTGTCTTTGATATGCTGGATCATTAGTTAATCCTGTTTCATGTTCATTTTTCAATTCATTCTTTTTGTTTTCAAATTCTTGTAATTTTGCATCAATTTCATTCAATTGTGTCATAATTTCTTCAGCTTGTTCATCAGTTAACACAGTCACTGCTTCACCAGCAGCACCACCACCACCACTTGGTTTATTATTATCTTTACCTGCTGTAGTATTCTGTTCATTAGCATTAGCTGGGGCATCATTCATCTCTTCATCCTCCTTCTCTGCCTCCTTGTTTTGTTCCATTTCATCTCCTTCTTCCAATTGCTTTTTCCTTTTATTCAGTCTGACAATTGTATTTTTCAATTTACGTTGTTGCAATAATAGTTTATGACATTCATTACTCAAATAATAATCATGGAAATTATCATCAAACATGCAATAAAGTTTAAAACTATTATCTTTTTCCGGATTGGGTATTTTCCAAGGAAATCTTTTCAATGTCATACAACAATATATAATAGCAATTGACCATAGATCAACAGGTTGAGGATCATAACTATTAGGAGATTTCAAAACTTCAGGGGCCAAGTATGGATCGGATCCAACAATCCCATGACAAGGTTGAATAGAATTATTGGATCCAAATTGTTCATAAGGATATTTGAAAATCACAGCACTTCCAAAATCAATAATTTTTAAAATCCCATCTTTTGTAATCACACAATTATCCAATTTTAAATCACGATGTGCTAAACCTAATCTATGTAAATATGCAACCCCTTCAAGTATTTGTTTTAAACAACAATTTATTTCTGTACGAGACATTTCTCCACTCATAACAACTGCAAAGAAGTCAATTGGGGCATATTCCATAATTTCAAAATAACGATTATTTTCATGAATTATATCTATTGTTTTAATAATGTTTGGATGTTTTAAAGTAGAACCAATACAATATTCCGCAGTACATTTTCTAGTATAATCTTTTAATGATTCAGTTGATCTCTTAGGTCTAAATTCTTTGACAGCAAATGTTTTAGAATCACTAGGTCTAGTGATTAGTTTCACTGAACCACCGGCACCACTTCCCAATTCTTTCCCAATCTTACCATATTTCTTAACCAATGGTGAATTATCATCAGTAAACGGATCTCGATTACTATTAGTTGAATGTGATGCACTGTATAATAATTGGGTAGATGTTTGGTTGATTAAATTAGCTAATGAAGTAGATGATTGGTCACGAGAATGCAATCCACTAGCAGTACCAGGTGTACCGCCGCTTGGAGAATGAGCTTGAGCCATGGGTGGTGGCGAATGTATTTGATTACTATAATGACCCAAAATGCTATGACCTTCTTTTCTAGGATCGGAAGTTTTCTTTGTTTTAAAAAATTTCTTTAAATCCGCCATCGATCCAGAGGGTTTTTTACCTTGTTCAGAATCTTCTTTGTGTAATACACCGTGCGTTTGAGGTTGTGGTGAGTGTATTGACGTGTTTGAATGGACTGAAGTAGAATTGTTTGGATGATGTGGATGAGGTTGATGTGTTTGGTATGGGTGTTGTTGCTGCTGCTGTTGTTGTTGGTTATGCTGGTGGTGATGGTGATGATCGGATGAATTGGTTGCTGTTGGAGAAGTTAATGAGTCTCCTGATTCGTGTTTTCCGATATGAAACCCTAAGAACTTCCGATTGCTGGATTGAGAATGGTTTGAAGTCGATAAAGCCAATTCTTCGTCTTTATCGTGCTTATGTTTGCCAAATAGTTTGAGTTTATGTTTGTCTGGCATGGTTGGAAAGGGGGGGATAATATGGGACTCAAACGGATGCTAAAAAGTTAATCTGGTAATGCTGTTAATCAGTCACAAGTGTAACAAATGCGGTGAGATGTTGAATGAGGGGGGTGGATATAACTTCAAATAAATGAGTTGGGGGGTTTGAAGTGAGTTATTATTTGTTGTTGTTATAATTGTTGTTCTAAATGGGTATTTTATGAAAATATCTATCACTGTGCTCTCTCACCAGGTTGACAGTAAGTAAAAAAAAAGTCTATAAAGAAAGAAAGATAAAATTCTTAATTATGTACTGGTACTGCATATAACCTACACTTCCAACAGCAAAAAAATATTTAAGAAAAAATGATTGGCTTAATACACTGGCCACCCACCAGTCAGTTAATATATATTTAATCCTATACAGGAAGTTTGCATTGCTAGATTGAACAGCAACGCAAGAAGATTCAATAGGATTATGACCGACCGATTGACTGTGGAAACAATTGATGTTCAACAATATCGACAGACACACAGCTTATCTTATCACTATTTACAACTAATTATAATCAATGTACGTTTGTTTTCCACTGGTGGGTGTGTAAATTACTTTGCGAGCGGACTTGTGCGGCCACCGCTTAGTACTGGAAAAAATAAAAAATATCTACCCAACCCACTCCAAAATGACTCAGAGTGGTTGGAATTAATTTGTTGATACGGATGAACAAGACAAATAAGACACGTTACTCTGTTCAATCCATAGTAATTTCAGCTTATAATAGATAATTAATTGGAGGGGCATCTCTCACCAGCGAAGATCAGCGAAAGATTTTCTTGCAGATTTTTCTTTGCTAGAAAAAATTTTTCAACTCCCTTTTAACGATAACTTCGTTTATGTAGTACTCTACAACTGTAGCAGCCCGTACCTTGTTTCGTGTTCCATTGAACCCTGTGGATTGTACAAACGACAAAGCAAGAACAACTGGTGAGGATTCAATTTGTATAATGAATTTGTATATTTTTGCAATTAAATCATCTCCGCTCACTCCGTGGCCAGGAGCAACAAAAAAAACCGACCAAATCTTGGCACTGTAACAAAAATTGATAGCATATTGTCTCGTGACTCAAAGCAAATCCCCATTTAGGTATTATGTGCGGCTGGCTCGAATATATATTACTACTAATACTCTGTTCACTTCCAAAATGTTAATTTGGCAGCCATTAATCCAAATACACCGTCAGAGTTAGTTTCATTTTCTAGAAATACTATACCTACTCACTAGCAGCTTAAACTAACCTTATATTAGGTGTTTTGGAAAACCATAAAATGCATAACGAAGTGTATACTTCTATTGCAACTGGGGACCACCTCTCTCTTTCAATGAACATAAGAGTATGTTTTTACCTATATCTTGTTTAACATGGGTGATATATCATTTTAGGATTAAAAATGGGCATTTGATGTTTATCTTGTAGCCTTGATAATGAGGTAAAAAAAAAAACCATGGATGCCACGTGACCATAGATTATGCACTCTTCAAAATCCAAGGCAAATGAGAAAACGGGTGGTCAACAAACAAGTGAAAAAAAAAACACAGTAATATTACAGAAAAATAACAACCACACCAACTTCCCACCAAAACATTCAACAACAAGCTATGAAAACTGCTTCTAAAGATAACATACCGGAGAGTGAAGGTACGTATTTGATGATTGACGAGTGATTTGTTTTTTTTTTTGTAAATATCTATCTCATACTAACTCAATTTTTTTGCCAGAGGAAAGATTCAAACAAAAATGCAAGGAATTAAGGAAACGAGTCTTGGAGATTGAAGAAAATAATGAGATTGCAACTATAGCTTTAAGCAGAACCCAAGCTACAATCAGAAGATTAAGATTGGAATATTCTGTACTATTGGAAAGATTAGAAGAAAGAGCAGAACATATACCTGAAGGTATAGTTGCATTTGAAGAAATGGCTTGTCCACCTACTCCTACAATTTTAGATGATTCATTAGTTAAAACGAAAAATGGTTCCAAAAAATCGAAAACCAAATCGAAATCACATAATGGACCAACTGATGTTGCTAATACTACCATGGGTAAACAAAAGGCAAGAGATCCAGATTTACCAAAACGTCCAACAAATGCATATCTAATATTTTGTGAGATGGAAAAGGAAAGAATTAAACAAGATGATCCAAATCTAGCTGATCTTTCAAGAGGTATGACTGAAGCTTGGAAAGCATTGGCTGAAGAAGAAAGAAGACCTTATTATAAATTATATGAAGATGATAGAGTTAGATATCAACGTCAAATGGCTGAATATAACCTGAAAAAGGAAGAACCCGATGCAAAGATGAGGAAATTGAATTCACATCATGAAAAGGAAGAAGAGGTTGTGTTGGAATCTACCCTGAAGGAAGCACAACCACCACCAGAACCTCAAGTTGAATCGACAAATACAGAAACAACCCCACAACCGGCAACTGAAGGTGATGAAAATGAAAATTCACCAGAAGTAGAAACTACAGAAGATGTAGAGGTCAAACAAGAATAAATTATATTGTTTTTATGTATTAATAATTATCTATTATCTAAAAAAATTATAAAGTTCTCTTTTTCTTTGATTTATAATAACCATTTGCATCCTTTTCATGTTTTCTCTTTTCTCTTACTCTTTCATGTTTCTTTAATTTCCGTTTAGCTGCAATTTCAGGAGCAGATACAGCCATTTGTGCTCTTTTAGCCTTTCTTTCATATCTTCTTACATTAACAGATTGTTTAACTTTTGAATATAATTTAGTATATTCAGTAATACCGATTTTTTCTTGTACCAATTCCAAAGCTTGTAAACTTAAATTAGTAAGTTCATCATCAGGTGTTGCATATTGAGAATCAGTATAGTTATATAATGCAGATATGATCATTTCAGAAACAATATTGATTCTATCTTCATTAGTGAATTGCATAAACATTGCCGTTAATTGAATACATGATTTCTTAGATACTAATGAATGAACTTGTTCCAGTTTAATAATCCCACAAATCTTGGATAATAATTGATCATTGGCAAACATACCTTTAACTTCATCTTTAGTTTCTTCTTTCTCCCATTTCATAGCTATCAATACCAAATTTTTCGAAATTTGAGTTCCCAATTCTTCAGAAATTGAAGGTGCTCTTAATTGATGAACCAATTTACCAGATATCGAAACCAAATCAAAATCATTAGTATCATCACCATTAGATAATAAAATCGATACTAATCGACATGAAATTAATCTTACCCATGAATGAGGAAACAATAATACATCAATTATACCATTCCATATTTCAGAATATTCAAATATTTTATCTTTGAGACAAGATGCAATAGAACTGAATGTTGAAAGAGATGAATAAAGAAGTTCCCATTCTACTTCTTGTTTATTATTTTTATTATTTTCTTCATTTTCATTTTTCGATAATTCAATAATTCTTGAAATATTTTCAATTGCAACATTATTCAATTCTTTATTTTTCTCCATTCCATAAACTGAAATTATCAATTTATAAATATTAAATCCACATCTTTTCAATAATATATTTGAAGATTGTTTTATCCAACTAGCACAATATTTCTCCATTATACTTATATCATCCAATTTTTTTAAAATTGTAGTTATCAAAGCACTTGCCATTTCACGACATTTAGAAGAAATATCAGAAATTAAAACATTGGATAAAGCAACAAAAAACGAAGTAGCCAATTTATTCAATAAATCTGAACCTGCTTTAATAATAATCAAATGAATCAATTCCATAATTGATTGACGACCTTCTTCAGTAGGATATGCCAAATTACTAACCAAATATTTAAATTGTTTCTCTAATCTTCCTTTACCTTGATCATATTCCATTAAGAATTGGAAATATACACTTCTTGACATATCTCTAATTTCTTTTGAATGATTAACAATCATTAATTTTGCAATATTATCCATCAAATCATAAATTTCAGGAATCATTATATGTTGAGTAATCACTGCTTTTAAGAAATTGAAAGCTAATCCTTGTCTATTTGGTTCTTCTAAATCAGGTTGAATTCTAGTAAGAACATAACTAATTGCTGATTCTTTCATGGTGATTTCTGGATTATGTCTTATTGTAGTGGCCAAAAATTTCAAAGCTGATTGACATACATCCAGGTTAGTTGAAGGGGAATCTTTAATTAAAACTAATGATCTTCTGGTACATGCTTTAAAAATATTTTGATCTTCAAATGGTAATCTAATAATCATATTTAAGATTTTTAAAGATGAAGTGACAACAGTTTCATTTTCAGATTTAATACCTTCTTCTAATAATGGAAGGAAACCTTGTAAATTTGATACTGACATTAAATTATCATGACGTGAAATAGCAGTACGTAATAATTCAAATGAAAGTCGTTGCATGGTTTGTTTATATAATGATTTATCCACACGTTTTTTCATTTTCCTATCCAATGTAGTAAGAAAATGTTGCTCTTTTTCACTAATTTTAACATCTGAAATATTATCATCATTTTCTTTAGACATCATAAAAATCTCATAACAAAGATGTAATATTTCAACATTTGAAGCTTCTTCATTATGATTTAATCCAAGTGATAACCTTCTTAATAATTCATCAAGTTTGACTTGAGTTTTATGAGCAATTGTTTCTTGTAATAACATCTTAATAGGTTCAATAATATTACCAAATTGATTCAATGAAACATTAGAAGAAACAATTTCACTAGTATCAAAACTTTTCTTAAATTTAACTTCTTTCATTTTACTAGTATATCCTTCAGCATCTTTTTCTTGTCCAGCAGCACCAAAAATATCTTCCATTATAATTCCTATAATTATTGTAATAGAATCATTTAAATCACCATGTTTTAAACTTGATGATGAAATACAAGTCAACAAATAATGAACCGTGAAACTCAATACATGAATTTGAGAACCTCTAGATAATGCAGTTTTCAATTCTTTTAAAATAAAAGTTAAATAATTTGATCCTAATGATATAGAAATTTTCCCTAATGTTTTCCTAACTGCATCTCTCAATTCTTCTGATCTAGATCTCATAACTTGACAAGTACTAGTTAAAATCTTTGGTAATTCTCCATCAATTTTTTCTTTAGTTATACATAATGTGAAATTAGTCAATGCTTCAGCTAATGGAGCACGTGCAACAATGGTATCATCATCACGAACATTTAAAATTTTCAATAATGGAGGTGATACTTGATATAATATGAAATCATCGAGTTCTTGTTGATCAGTAGGCAAGTTTTCATTTTTATCACGAACTGATTGAATTAAAGCTGATGAAACAGCAACGATTAAATTGACTCTTTGTTTTAATGATTCTTGTTGTTGATTTTTCAAATTAGAAATATATCGTTTCACAATTGCTTTATATTGATTCCATGTAATTGAACAAAGTAAAACTCCAATTGTTTCTAATGCTTCTAATCCAATATTTCTAAATTTTTCTTCTTTGGAAACAACATACCCTTCAATAATAGGTAAGATATAATGGGAAATACTATTTTCTTTCAATACATCCTTATGTTCACATAATTTCCTAATTGCTTTTTGACGACGATGGATTTGAATATGATTAATACTTTGGAAAAAATTATCTTCTTCTTCTTCATCTTCATCATTATCTTTATTCCCCACTAAAACTTTCATATCATTCAAATCAGTATAATGAACAGAATGTTTCACAATATATTCCAATACTAATATATATTCCGTTTGAACATCTTCATTATCTTTCCTAATTCCAATTTTCAAATTTGGAAGAATTATATCTTTCAAAAGATGGATATATTCATCAGGATCCTGTTTAGATGAATAACAATCAACAAATCGTCTCAACATATATCCAGCATTGACTCGAATTGCCAATTCATCACGATCATTAATGAAAAACAAAGCACAATACAAAAGTGGTAACCATTGAATAGGTGTTAAAGAATCATACATCTCTTCATTCACTAATCTATAAGCATCGAGACGTTTACCAAAATCATATTCATTCATTCTTTCAGTATATGCATTCAATCCAGTAATTATAGGAGCAATAGTTTCCAATTGAGTAAATTTATCACCCATGGTATTTATAACAACAGCAAGAGTTTCTCTAATATTTCTAACAGCAAACATTTTAAACATTTTACAACAAATTTCATACAATGGTAAAATTTCTTCAAATGAACATTGATACCCTGAAATCAATGATGATAAAGAAATCAAAATATTTGATTTATCATTCAAATCTATTTGATTATTATTTTTCTCAAGTGCTATAGTAAGAGCACCAATTAATTTCGATTTAGTATCTTGATCTTCCACATAATTACCAGAAATCAATAATAATAAACATTTGATTGCTAATGAACCCAATTCTTTATTATTAATTTTTGCAATCGTATGAGGCAAATTTTGTAATAATGAATCAACCACCAAAGCCAACAATGTGAAATACCTTTCATCCATTTCATCTTTTCTTTCCAATGATTTAATTGTGAAATCCAATACACTCATAGTAACAGATTCTTTAGCTTCTGATTTATCCAATAATGATAATAATGCTCTCACGGGTGCGAAATCATCAATATATAAAAACGACAATGTATTTGATTGATCAATCCAAAATGAAATTAATCGTAATAAAGCAGAAGGTTGTTGTAAATTTTCATGAGCAAAATTAATCATTCTTGGATTTAATAAATTAAGATAAATGACATCTAAATAATCATTCCAATTGAAATTATCACCAATGATTTTGAATAATTCATTAAGACATCTCATACCATTCAGTCTAATATTCTTTGCCATTTTTTCAGTTATTAATGCATCCGGTAATGAAGTTTCAATTCTATTTTGTGCAGAAACAAGTGAAAATACTAATGGTTTAATAGTAGTTTGTAATGATTCATTATAATTAGAACCTAAAGTTTCATAAATTTCCAGTAATAAATTAATAAATCCACTTATTTTTTTCAATTCTCTTTGTTCTAAACCTAATCCAGCTTTAGGTAAATTACCTTGAAAAAATTCTTTATAACCAATTTTATTAGCTCCTAATTCAATAAATGAAATGATTTCAAAATTAGATAAACTAGGTAAAACTGAAATAACGGCAAATTTCTTCCCCTGTTTACTATTACTCTTGGGTGATCCTTGAACTCTACCAAATAAAATTCGTATAACATATTGCATAACTTCAGATTTGTCTTGTTCTTCCAAATTAGATTCAGAACTTATAAATTTCGATATTTCATCACTGAATGTAGTATCGTCCAATAAATTCTTTAAATTATCTCTATATTTGTTAATTGATGGATTATGCCAAGTAAATAATACATCAAGGGCTAATTGTTGAACTTTCACATATGTACTAGTTAATAAATTAAGCATATATTCATATAATTGTGGTGCATCAGGGGTTTTTTTAGTGTTTTTAAATTTTGTGAATAATTCAAGTAAATCATTTCTATCTTTTCTAGACCAACTTTGTAAAGTATCATCATCAATAGGTTCATGAATCACAATAGGGATCAATTTTGAAACATTTTTCTCAGCGACAGATGGAATTGTTTTCAAAGCTTGTAATACATTGGATCTAACCATTACATCAAATTCACCTTCTTTATCAAACATATCATTGATAGAATATGTCACGTTTCTATAAGGTGCCAAAAAGGAATTTTCAAAATTTTCGAAATTATTCAATAATCTAGGATTTTGTGGTTGCCAATCAATCAAATTACTCTCTATTGAAAAGCCTTCTTCTTCTTTGTTATTTTCTCTATATTCGTCATAATTTAAAGTGAGCAACTTATAAGCAACTTCCCAAATCTCAGGTTTACAAGTACTCACAATAAGTGGCAATGCTTCATTAACTGCTGTCCAACAAGGTTGGAATTTATTAGAAAGCAATCCAAATAAGTAGTTGACAATTATTTGTTTATCTAAATCTTGAGGTTTGATATCTTTTGCAAACTCTGTGGCCAAGTTTCTAACACGAAGAATTATATCTCGACCAGTACTGATAGTCAATGGGATTTGTTCAATGAGACGTATTTGTGATATGTAAGTAGACAGTTCTGGAATTAATGTCATGAGTAATTCAATTGCATTAGTACGAATTTCATGAGTAGGATAATGTAAACAAGTGATTGCTTTTGATAAAAATTTGCCCGTTTTTGTGACTTTATGATATTCAGTTATTGAAGATAAAAATCTTGCTGAATTATCAAATTTATTAAAATTAGTTTCTAAAAATGATGTTATTTCTTCTGATTTCAATTCCACATCTGGAAGTTCTTTCAATTTATGAGTTATGATATTTAATGTAATTGCTGCAAAATCACTGTCTGAATTACAACCACCAAGATTAAATAGTAATTTTTTCAATAATTCTAAATCTAAATCTTTAAAAGTACTTGAAAAACTCAATAATAACAATTTCCAATAAATTTGATCATGTGATTTAGCTTTAATTTCATCATTAACTTCCTTACTTATAATAGTTACCAAAGATTGAGGAATTTCAAATTTCAAATGTCTACCGGATTTCTCTAAGAAATAAGTTAATGCCTCACCTTCTTCATCTTTACAATTATTGATGTAATTTTGAATATATTTCAATATCCCAAAATTGACTACTTTAGATTTAGCAATTGATAAACTAGCTTCTGCAAATATTAAAAACCCATTTGTATTATAAATGGAATCAAAATATTTCTTGTGTCTTATAGTCAATGATTGAACATCTGCATTTCTGAAAATAGTCACCAATAAATAAATAAAAGATTCAAGTAATTCTTGAGAATCATCATCATTAGTAAATTTTTCAACTAACAAATCAACTGTACCAAGAACTGATTCCCAATTAGTTATTTTCTTTCCTGATTCTGCAAAGTTCAAAGTAGTTAATATTTGACAAGTTGTTAAAAGTTCAACATTTGTAGTTACTTCTTTATTTAGTAAATTGTTCAAATATTCAGTCACCATGATATAAAAATTATTACATGATTCAACTGTCCCATGATTCAAAATATCAAGAATTATATCGGATATTATACCAGTAAGTTTAGATTGCAATTTCGATTCATCATCATCATCTTCTTCTGTATCAACTTTGTATAATGTATTTTCCATAAGTTTGGAGAAAATCAAATTAGATTTGGAATGGAAAGTACCCTTTGTATTCTTCATTGCTTCACTATATAAAACAACAATTGATTCACAATATGCATCATTATTTAATATAATATTTTTTTGATCAAATACTGAAAATTGTACAATTTCATTCAATGATTCTGGATTCAGTTTACGTATCAAAAATGATAATGCTTCTGCACAAAATCGAGAAATATACGTTTTTTTAGTTAATTGTAACATTGGTAACAATTCAATAAATGTAGGTTTTAAATCCTTTGCTAAATCTCTTGATAAATATTTAAATGCAAATGCTAATGTATTAAATGCCCATTCTAAAGTATTTGATGTATTTCTAGTGTTTTGGAAATCATTCGGATTCACTTGTAAAATCAAATCTGTTAATAATTTCAATGATTTGGTATAATAAGGTAAGAAATCAGATCCTAAATCATGAATAAATTGAGATAATAGTTCTAATAATGGTTGGATTGAATATATATCATTCTTGATGATTCCTTCATATAATGCATCATATATGATAGATTGATGATAGATTAATTGAGGTAATGATTGAACATTTGATTCCACTTTATTTAAAAACTCGGTGAAATTCCCTGATAAATTTGTTTCTTTCCAATGTTCTAAAGTGGTTAAGAAATAAGAATCAGTTTGATCTTCAGTATCGATATAATCATAAACTCTTTTGGTTAATTTTTTGCTTGGTTCGATCTTGATGGAATCGACTCTTTCTCTGAATGAAGAGAAGGCGTGTCTTCTTCCAGATTCAGTTGTCTTAGTTCTAGGTTTCAACATGATTTTCCACAAGGGGGCGGGTTATTGGTTGTTGGTTGTCTATTAGATATAGAAATACTAACAAAAAAAAATTTCACCACCACAAGAAGAAAAACCGTGAAGAGCATCTCTCACATACAGATTATCAGTGCGTGATTATATGCAGTACCCCATCTGTTATGCGCAGCTTCAGCAACCGATGGGAAAAGAGAGACAGACCACAACAAAAAAATAAGAGGGCAATCAATCTCAATAGAATTCACATACAACAACCATTAAAACAACTCCACTTCTAGCTTATATACATCTTCTCAAATCATGTCAGATAGTCAATCTGATAGAACACCTCTACTACATACAGAAGTGCCGGAAAATCCCATCATCTTACCACCACCTCCACAACAACAAAATGAACCAGCAGTACCGAACCGTCAAGTTTCACCAAATCTTGCAACACCAACACCAACCACCACCACCCCAGTTAAATCCAACTCCAAATTGGCCAAATCGAATAAAATAGGATTGCAAAGAACAAGTAGGACCTCACAAAAACTTAAATTATTACCAGAAGATCCTGATCTTGATAACATCAACAATGGGATTGATGATGATGAAGAAAATGATAATGATGAAGATGCACCACCTGCAAGAGTATATTCCCAAGTGAAAAAAATCACAGACACATCAGCACGTAAGGATGCGTTGACTTTGAATAAACTGCATCGTGATCTATTACCTCGTGTCACTGCTTATTGTACTTGTGGATCATATAGAATGAAAGAATTGTTACGTTGGTTGAAAGATAAGAAAAAAATTCATAATACAAGTCCAAAATTATTTGATGAATGTTTATACACTCCATTCATGTATAAGGATTGGCGTAGTGGTGGTGGTGGTGGGAATTCAGAAGAAGATGATCATCGTAAACTTATTCGACTTGCTGATGAAGGGGGTGAAATTGATATGGGGAAAAAGAATGATGTTTTCATATTTGAATATGGGGTTGTGATTATGTGGGGGTATACTTTAAAAGAAGAAGCTGCGTTTTTGGAAGATGTGGCTAGATTTGAAAGTGAAAAATTATCAGAAGAAGACATTCAAATTGAAGAATTTAATTATTATATTACAAAATCATATCAACCTAGGATATATAATGATTTCATCACGCTAAGAGATGATGATAATTACATGCTTAAACTTTCCATTTCCCATGGTTTAGCCCAATCAGTCAAGATTTCATTGTTTGAAGAATTGGTGGATAATACCATTGAAGATACTCAAGATATCCCACAACAAATTGCAACAACGGGTAAAGTTGAAATGACTCGAGATGAGATTATGAAATCTATTGGAGAATTGTTTATTTTGAGAATAAACATTAACTTACATGGATCAGTTTTGGATTCACCGGAATTAATGTGGGCAGAACCTCATTTGGAACCTATTTATCAAGCTATGAGAGGATATTTGGAAATCAATCAACGTGTGGAGTTATTGAATCAAAGATTGGAGGTTATTTCGGATTTATTGCTGATGTTGAAAGAACAATTGGGTCATTCTCATGAAGAAAATTTGGAATTCATTGTTATTGTATTGGTAGGTGTACAAGTTTTTGTTAGTGTGATTACTATTATCATAGATATTATGGCATTCACATAAACGAATACTATCCTACTTGCTAAGTATTATCTTGCTATATTGGCACTCTACTTGTAAAGGACTAAGTAGCTGTATAGGAGGGGGCAGGAGAAGTAATTTTTTATATCCATTTAATTTGTTATACAGTACCGTATAATCTTGACAAAAACTGGGGAAAATTGTAAAGTTAACCTCGTAAAATATGAGGATTCAGGTAATTATATCGACAGGAATAGAAGACAAACATTCAGTTCTTGTGATGCCAAGACAAAACCGAAAAACGGGCATTAATGAACTAAACGTCTACCGTACTTATTGTTTCAAAAAGAGCACAAATGAGTAAATATAGAACAATTGCAACGTGACATTCTTCCACTCAACCATTTCAATTGATTCCTTCTGTGTCGTTTTACCATTGGTAACAAAATAAGAGCGGGGAAACAATCTTCATGATATCTTATCTTAGACCAATATAATACAATACTGAATTCCGTAAATACATATTGTTTGTTTGTTTACGTTTTAATGGAACTAAAAAGAAGAAGGAGTGAAGAAAATTTTTTTTTTTTGTTTTTTGCAATTGGAAGTGCAAAGCGATGTCCGTTAATAGACATTAATGAAACAAGGTGATCATTTAACATACGCCCTATCTGTAGTTTCATGATGATTATAGGAATGAAACATATTTCCGTTGCATGATTTTGGGGGGTCTCACTTATTACCGAGATATACGCCTGTATCAAAGTCAAGCTGGTGAACATGTGACAAGCCTCTCGCTAAGGTTTGCAACTTATTCGAAATCAAAACCCCAATTCCCGGAGGGGCGAGGCGTGGCTTCAACAGACTAAAAAAGATTAGACCAAGTCCGTTGTAAAAACAAGGTACAACAAACAAACAAACAAACAAACAAACAAACAAACAAATATCCATGAAATTAGATAGATTGGCCAATGTACGGCAAATCATGTACAGCAAGCCAAAAAAAAAAAAAAAGAAACAAAAAAACGTATGTATGTCTGAATGCGGCGAAACGTTTCTTTAGTAATATTCTGGCGGAGATTAGTGCATGAAAAAAAAAAATATGGTGTGTTTTATTGGATGAGATGAATACCAACAATGGCAAATTGTGAAACAATTATTATGTTTTGTTTTCACCCCACGGAATAACTTGAAATATTCCGGAATACAAACCAAAAAAATAGAAAAAAATAGAAAAAAATAAGTGGAACAACAGTTTCACATTCATCGTAATCAGAAATTTCAATTAGTCTCAGACATGGTCAGAATACAGAAACGATATATCGAATCATCTTTCAATAAATAGCTATGTTTTTGATCACATAATATCAATGGTCTTCTTACGTTTAAGAAATACAGGATTGTTTTGATTATCTTGAACGACCATATTTCCATCGAGAATCTAACAAGATAAACTTTTCCAAAACACTTCATTGCCTTATACATATATTCCTGGCCTATTTCCGCGACATACATCAAACCTTCGATGCAGTAAATATAATATTGAAAGGGTTATATTCAATGTTTACACCGGAGTTCAGTTTGGCAATCCCGTTATGTTTACTCTTCATCTGTCATTGTTTTCTCATGACATGCAATTTGGTCTTTTCTTTTCCCATGTTCCTTGTTTGTTCGATTTTTTTTTATGTAAAATTTACATAATTTGCTTCTTTGCGTTTCTACTTTTATTGTGTTAGACAATTAATGATCAAATGACATGTTTATTGTTATCGATCGAGCAGCTAATTTAGTTTACTCCACGTACATCCTGGGGAAATTCGGTATATATATATACACTCTGAAGAACTTAGTGCACACACCCAATTTATTTTTTTTTTGCATTGACACCAGGTTCCATTGCAGGACTGCATACAGTGCACACAAAAAAATGCAGGGTGAGGTTATTGTTTTGCACCCAAATATATGGTAGCGGAACTCCGGGGTAAACAAAACAAAGTAAATAAACATCATGCAGATGTAGAAAAGAAAATTTTTTTTTTAGCAATTCCATATGTGACACGTACATATCATTTCTCAATGACTGCTTCAATGGATACAGTTTATAGATGAACGATGATGATAAACAATATAGCAATCCAAGCAATTAAGTTGCTGAAATAAGAAATAGGGTTTCGTTTGGTTGCTGGGCTTGGAAAGAGGAAAAGCAAATATTGATATCGAAAAGTGCAACAAGAAAAACCAAAGTTTATTTTAATATTCAGATCCGTTTTGATGATATTATATTTTCTTCTTTGCTATTTTGTGAAGGGAGTGTTGTCTGGGAAAAATGCACCAATTGCAATTAGCCACACTTTCTGATATGAAATTATTATTTATGCAAGTTGTGGTGGTAGGTAGGTAGTAATTGATCATCATCATAACCCATTTATCCGTATTGTACTTTGATAGAAAATTTTGCGACATGTGTTGTCTGCAAATGAGCTAAATTTTATTTTAGATAGCCTTTTTGGTTTTCTTTTCTACATTTCCTTCATTTCTTGTTTTTGTGTTGCTGGTCAATGGACTTCCGTTGAAGGATCGAAGTTTTTGTTGTTGATGTTCTTGTATATAAAATGGAATACCATTTCTCGCTCTATCAAAATTTTTTTTCTTCCCCTTTATTTTCCAGCATTAAGCGGTGTTCTTCAACCCTTGGTAGGGAAAGAAAAGGAATTCCATCCTCTGTCCAAATTCATTAACAGTTACAGTATTAGACAATTTCTACTCAAGGGCAAATCTTGAAAAATTTTTATTATTAACTGGATTTCCTTTCTATTTCCCTCATTTACTTAATAACAACCGATATCCGTTGGCTACATACAACAATTAGACTTTCAACAGCAACACGCAGCATTACACCAAGTGAGTTTATAGGGGAACACAAACAACAGTAAAAGAGATTAATATATCCCCTATCAACGGAGTTCAACTAGCAAAAAGGTAAACAACAAGTACATTACAAAATAAGAGGAGGAGGTGGTTCTAATACACTGTCTGAGACATATTTCCCTGGTTAGAACAAAAAATAATTCTAACCAAAAAAGATCAATCAGATATTATTCCTTTTTTTATATATAAGTATCAGTATCTGCCTTTGTTTTTTTTATATGTTTTTTTCAAATTTTCGGATTTTTGGTTCTTGATCGATATTTTGTTTCATTAATATATCATATAAGTTTTAAGTCTCATATTTACAATTTTGTTATTAATATTCTACCGTTTTACTGTTCTTATTTATTTTAAACTAAGGAAAGCAAATTTTGAATCATAACAACAACAACGTACAAGTCAATATAAGAAGAAAGAGCCCCCCCTTTCTCAACAACACCCTCAACGGTACATACAATGGTGGAAATTCCCCAGATGAATAGTAACAATACCATGAGAAATGAAAATGAGTATAGTAATAGTAATTCTGGCAGCAATTTCTCGCACACAAACCAACAAGAAAAGTCAAATCTTCCTCAACAATCAACAACTCCAGCACCTTCAAAGAATATAGCATATGGATTACAAAGACCCCTTGATCAAATATCAATTCCTCAACAATACGTACCACAAGGGCAAGCATTATCACCTCACCAGTATGAGCCAAACCAACAACACCAGCATTATCACCAACAACAACAACATCATCACCAACAACAATACCAACCACAACAAGGAATCCCAATCCCACAATATGCTTTAGAAGAGAAATTCCCATCCCAATCTTATCAAATGGGTACTCCATCACCTTCTAACATTCAATACGTACGACAATTTCGTCATCATTTAAATCCCTACTATGCGGTGAATTTAAAATTTGTTAAGAATTTAGATACCATGACATGTGATTGGACCAATGTGGAGAAGAAGAATAGTAGACGATTAGTTCAATTTAATTTCCGGAATGAGAATGGGGTTCAAATGGTTGATTTTGAACCTGTTGATCCTGAGAATTTCGATAATGAAAAACCCATAATATCATGTATTTTTTGGAATGAAAGATCAAAATATATATGTACTTCAGTGGATATAATTTTATTATTAGAACATTTGGTGAAACAAAGTTTTGATGTTGAAGAAAAAAATAGAATAAGAAGAAATTTACAATATTTAAAACCTACTACTGTATCTAGAGTTAATGCAAGTGATCGAATTTTTTTCAATCTTATAATGAGTATGGAAAATCCAAGACCTAGAAATATTGAAAAAGATTTAAAAGTTTTCAATTGGAGAGATTTAGATAAAGCTATTTCTAAAGTTATGTCTAAATATTATATTGTTTCTTCACAACTGCCACAAAGTATACATAGTCCCCATTCATTTTCACATCATGATTCAGTACCACAACCACCGCAACAACCACAACCCCCACAGCATCCTCACCAATCACTGTATGGTCTGTATTCAGGGACTCCTCCACGGTCATTATCAGAGAGTCATCATTCACCTCCAGTAACTACACCAATTCCAGCTGCTCATCCACAATATTTCCTGCCTCAGCCAGTAACTATAAATCCACAACAACCAGTTCCAGGATTTTACTCTAGGAATATGTCAATGACAGATGCATCTCCTCCATACCATACCAATTCTTCCGTGTCACCCGTGGGTCATCAACATCCACACCATCATCACCATCATCAACATCAACACCAACAACAACAACAACAACAACAACAACAAGCTGCTCCAGTTCAATGGAACGGGAACGATTCATTTGTGCCTCATGAACGACTCACGCTTTTACGTCAAAATGAACCTCACGTAGGTCCTGATAATCATCAACAGTTCCCACAAATGCAATACCCTGCTCCTAACATTCCTGTGTATGGTGGTCAACCATTCTATTATCAAAACAACAATACCAATACACAAAGTGGTAATTATGTTGCTAGTGGTGTTAAAACAGATAAGCAGAGTTCAGAAAGCAGTAGTCGTAATAACGGGAAAATTTTGAATCGTGTTGTTGTTGGTGGTGTTATTGGTGGTGGTACAGGTACTGATCAATATCATTCTCGAAGTTTTTCATTACCACAATCTTCAACTCCATCATCACTTGAAGTTCCAAACAAGGATGGTAAAAACGCAACTACTGAATCATCATCAGGGACCAATTCAACATCACCTCCTGATTCATTTGGTCGAGTTGTTGAAACATCATCGTATTCCGATAACACTCCACCTGTGAATGGTAAAGAAGATAATACTACACCACCTAATGGGAATGGTATCACTCCACCTACTGGAGATAGTGATGGTAGTAGTGATTACAAGAACACTGATTGTAAAGATGGAGATAACACTGCCAAAAAGAATAAAAAGAAGAAGAACAATAAGAAGAAGAATAAGAATGGTAATAATAATCAATCGAAATTAAAATCGAATTTATATTTCACTTCAGCGAATAATTCATCTACACCTAGTCCATCATCAGTTAAAGAAAATGATGGTTCTAATTCTGGGTCCGGTTCTGGATCGGAACAATCAAACACCGATGGTAAAGATCTAGGCGTGACTTATTCCGACTCATTAAGTTCAAAGGGAAGTTTCTTATCTTTAAACAAAGGATCATCAACAAATTCATCAACTAGTTCAAGTATAAATTTGATCAAGGGGGATGGCACCGGTTCAGGCTGTGGTTCCTCGATCAAGAGTGGAAGGGATAAGACTAGTCTCTTGCCGTTATTGGAACATCAGGATACTTCATTAAATAATGGTTTGGAAGAAGGTGGTGAAGAAGATGAGGATGTTTCAATGGATGAAGTTGATGATGAGGATGAAAGTACCGATAGTTCAACGAAAGAAGGACAAGATCTGAAATTATCAAAGAGGAATAATAATAAGAATAAATCAAATAAAAATGGTGTTGATGGATCTAATGCTACTACTGTTAATACAAGTACTAAATTACCTTCAATTTCTCAATTGTTACAGACTAATTTCCCTGCTGATAATAATATTCAATTGCCTCCACTTGCTGGTACAGGTCGACCTAAAGAAAAATTACCATCGATTAAGAAAGTTGAGAAATGGAATGATCGATGAGTTGTATTTCTGGCGTTTATGAAGTTATGATTTATATATATGTATATACATATTTATTTATTTATATATTATGTACTATATTTTTTTTTAAAAAAAAAACAACATATTCATCTATAACGATATTATACTTTTTCTTTCTTTTCTAATTGTTTAACGGATTCTGAAAAATCTTCCGTGCTTTTAAACACGGCACCTTTTCCTGGTTCAATAGTAACATAATTCAAATAATCACTTGACTTTTTCTCCTTCACTTCTCCAGTCACATCACCACCATTTTCAGACTTACTGTATCGAGTAACTGGTGGTGGTTTTGAAACTCCATTATTGGATTGAACAAGTAAATTTCTAGGACCAATAATTTTCACAAAATCTTGATTCCCTGCTAAATACCCATACGCAGTAGTCTTTGCACCGACAGTATACTTCGCAATGAAATTCCCCACTCTTTTCAACCCATTCCACACTTGTTTCAGTTTCAACACAACTTGATTCCAAGGTGTAGGTTGGATCAACACTGGTTTAACAATCTCCACATCTTTAGCTTTTTGTTTCTCTGCTTCTTCTGTTGGTTTTTCCTTTGTTGGGAATTCATATTTAATAATACAATTTTGTAAATCATATGGTCCATTCACAGTTACACCCAAAAGATTCCATTTATTAATCAATATCTCATCACCATGACCTAAATTGATATTATATACCGCTCCATCACCAACAACTCCAACTTTCCCCCTTCCACTCAACAAAGTATACCCTAAATGTGTCCATGATCCCAATCCAGTCTTACTACTTCTTGCAACACGCAAAGTACGGGATAATTTCTTCGATATAGTAGATGGCAATCTATGCATGGTTACAGAAAGGGAATTCCCAGTATATACACCCAATGCTTTTTTATTCAAAATAGCCCAATCGGTAGTCCCATCAATTGTCAAATTAACAAATTGTTTTTGAGTTGAAGTGGTACCCACAAGAACAGAAAATGGAACAGTTGAGATAAGTTTCTGATACGATGCAATAAACCCACCATATATTAATCGTTTCCATAAATGTGGGAACTCTAAACTTGATCGAACAGATTCAAGATTGGTGATTTCTGGGATACCATAAATGGATAACAAGGATCCACGTTTAATGTATAGTGGAACAGAAGGTGGTGCATCAATGGAAATAACATTCGATGTAGAGCTGCTGGTGGTAGTGGTGTCTCCTAATGTAGTGAATTCTGCTGTTTCGAGGGTTCTGTATGCTGATAATTCTTGTGCTTGTTGGATGTTGGATGGGGTAGTGGTGGTTTTGGTGATTGGTTCAGTGGTGGATGGGGTAATTGTGGGTTGTGAGATTGAAATTTGTCTCTTTAGGGAAAGACGCAGTAGTCTCGGTATGGACCGGTATGAATTGACTAGCATTGTCGGTTGTTTGGTTGTTTGGTTGTTTATGCTTGTTTGCTGGTATGGTTTTTCCCTTTGTTGTTGAAAAAAAAAATAGTTACGTTCTCTTCATTGGTTAAGACTTTTTCACGTGATCAAAATATTTATATTTACTACAGATTTCTTTTTTATTACAGTTACAATATAAATTATCGTTAATATCATATAATTAAAAAATTCTATTTATTAAATGTTAGTTCTATTATATATATTTAATGAGCAGCACTTTCAATATCTGGTTTTTTACCATCCATACCTGGTTTATATGCATATTTAGAAAATGCTCTGATTCTAGCACCGAAAATAAAAAATAAATAAGGAATAATACAACAAGCCAATGAGATAAAAGCCATCAAAGAACTGGCCCATTCATACCCTAATCTATGATACATTTGAATAGTGAATAATGGAACACAAGCACCCCAAATTGATCTAACAAATGTTTTAGCAGCCAATGCAGAAGCAGCATAATGTTGATAGGAGTCAACAATATAATTATTTGCAGGATTATATAAACAACAGAATCCAAAACCAGCAGCCAAACCTGAGAAACATGGACCTGCCCAAGAAATTCTTGGATATGAAGACCAAGCAAAAGCAAAAAGACCAATAGGTACAAACCAACAAGAGATCATCATTGGAATCAATCTTAATTCTGGTGGTGGTAATTCTCCTCTATCTCTGTATTTTTGAGCTCTTCTATTATAATCTTTGTTGAAAAATGGTGCGGCAATGGTTGCAATAACTACACCGACACCAATTGGGATGAACATAACACCTGTCATTGAAGCTGACCAACCTTTACCTTCCATATATACAACTGGGTAAGCAAAGAAGAACATGTAAAGTAAACCGTAAACAATGGCCATATAAATTGTCATTAAAAACACAATCAATTCGGATAATAAAACAAATGGACGTAAAAGAGAAGTCTTTGCAACTTCAGATAATTTTCTAACTTGTAATTCATTAACTGATCTGTATCTGGAATCACCAGTATCTTTTCTTAATTTTTTAGCTCTTTTTCTTAATAATGTACCATGATGAGTTTCTGGAACTGTAACAATAAAAATAGCATAGAAAACACCAGCAACAATTAAAAATGTCCAATAAATCCATCTCCAAGTTGGAGCATAGTCAGCTAATAACCCTCCGAAAATTGGACCACAAACTGGACCCAAGAATGGAGCAGCTGAGAAAATAGCCATTGCTGTACCTCTTTCTGGACCTTCCCAAATATCAGCCAAAGAACCACCAATTAAGGTCATTGGTGCACTAAATGCAATACCATCAATCAAACGACAAACAATCAATGTAGCGATATTTTTAGCAGCACCACAAGGGACAATGAAAACAATAGCAACAAATAATGTAAGTACATAAATTGGTTTTCTACCTACTTCTTCAGACATTGGAGCGAAAACTAAAGGACCAACACCAAAACCAATGACAAACATAGTGACTGATGCTAAAATAATAACTTCTTGAGATACTTTAAAATATTCAACTGGTCTTTCCAAATCACCAGTAACAATAGCTGAACCTAATGCAACAACAAAACAAATGGAACCCAATATCAAAGTATAAGTCCATTTCATTGCTTTTGAAAGATTTTTAGGGTTTTGTTTATCACCATCGACCCATTCGACTAATCTGATTCCAGAATCTTGATCAAGTGGGTATTTCCAAGGGTCTGCATCATTATAATCTGAGTTTGGATCAGGATGAGTTTCAATTTTTTTAATATCATAAGGTTGTTCCAATGGACCTAATTGTCCAGCACCTTCTTTTAAATCAGATATGATTCTTTCAACACCTTTATTGTTGGTGACTAATCTTTTCAATTCTTCGTCATCATGTAGCGACTCTCTTGAACGGATCTTGCTAATTATGCTTCTTGTTGGTTGGACTGGTTGTTGATCTTGTAAGGCATCTCCGAAATCCTTAACTTTTTCTGAATCAACACTTGCGTTATCATATGTAGAATCTGTAGTACGTGACATTGTTGAGAGGGAATATATGAAGTAAGGTATAACAAGAATGAAAAGTTTTTCCAATTGAAAATAGAGGGGATCTGCTGGTCATTTTATAATGTTGAGAGATTAAACTGGGTGAGAATGTACATCGGTATTACTTCTTTTCACCGAACGTTTGTGTAATATGCCCCAAAGATTCCAGAACAGGAATTATAGCCGAACAGTAAAAAATCACTCTTTCAACGAGCTGAAACCAAGCTGATGACATGTGGTATGATTATGGGGATGCATTCTTGGCTCATGACAGCCATTATCATTGGTTCCCATTCACCAAACAAGTGGTTCTATTGGGGTGGCTTGAGTATTGGTTCAGCCATTCGATGGAGATTGCGGGATTTTGTTGCTGCTTTTGGTATTTTTTAAGTGTTTACAGTTTTGTGTGACAATCGGTTGACTGTTCCCAGTTTTGTGTTTTGATGCATCTCTACTCAATGCTTAATTACTAGAAAATTACAAATCACTAGTATTAATTGACTAAGAACGAAAGAAAGAAACAAATAGACATGCATGATATGTCCATGGAATTCATGGGATTTCCCCCCATCTCCCTCAACTTCCGGACCCATATGAACACGATGTGATTGGAAAATGACCCGTGCTAAGAAAAATTCGGACCCTCTGGGACTGTCACTCTGTACATAACCTGATGATAAGTCCGCTTTGACTCCTTCCATTGAGGTCTATTATAAAAACGTGTTAATGCTAAACAAAATATACGTTTGTTAATACTCTAAGATAAGAATAATACTTAGCGCATGATATCTCAGAGCAATCATTCGTAAGTCTAGTCTCAGAGAAATAATTGGAACGGCAGATACTATTACCCCTCGTCTGCATAGGTACACTGCTTCGGTTCAGGTTAAGCCGTGTTGTACCAATTAATCCACTTGGCTTGCAAGACCATTTCACATTGAAACGAAGTTGTTGACCCACGTCGTTATAGTCGGAAATGTAAAAAAACATCCAGCCGTACGAATCGGCAAAAAAAATCAACCAGAAAAAAAAAGACCGCAGTGGTCGCGCGACCGGAAATATATCGGCTGATAATAACAACAGAGCCATTTATGACTCAAGCTCCCCGGAAATGCTAGTCATGGAATCAGATAAGTATGACCTGTGCATTGGCCGTTTAATATATCGGTAATTCTATCGTTTTATATTTTCTAATGGACATGCTGCCTAGTATGGCCTTGGATAATACGCCAACATATGGGGATGTGAGCTGTTTCGCCGAAGTAATGGACAATTGATTGGTTTGGTATTTCCTTGTCATCTGCAACAATCCATGCAACCTACTCTTTTGACTCAGTTGTTGCCCTCGGAAAACGTAACTTCCGTAGCAACGCGTTGTTGTTAATTAGTAAATGGTAAATAGTTCAATCAAGGTATGCTCCACCTCTGTTGCAACGGCTGTGATGTTATTTCTATTTTGATAATGTTAACGCTTTTTATTTATTACGTTCTATGTTTGAAGATAGATACAGAGTCAAGGAGAGAAACGGATAAACTTTGAGAAACTTTGAGAAACTTTGAGAAACTTTGAGAAACTTTGATGGGTTTTTATGTCAAACAAATTTAATCAAGTATTTAAACAAAATTTATACAATAAAAAAGTATAAAAGACTCTTTATAGTGTATAAAGGAAGAAGACACTGGAACAACATTTCAAACTAACTTGAATATCTTTGTATGATGGAATCGCATTGCTAATGGGCAACTAAGAGTTGGTATTATAAATTAAAGATCATGCGTATTATACCTACACTAACTATTGAGCATGCCAATTGGTGAAACGTTACGTCAGTTAAAGTGCTCGGACTCGTGCTTTAATAATAATATCACGCCTATGAAACTACAGCTACTCTATACTCCTTCTAAAAACCTCATACATAACATACTGATGATAATTCTTCTTTTTGCAACCAGATAGACCCATGATCCAATGTTGAAACAGTGTAACGTCACCTGTAAACTCAGCAAACTTGTCCATATTGAAAATGCAATAAAAGTACAACATGGCTCTTTCACCAATACATTCATGTTCGCCATATTTCGTATCAAATCCACATTGTTCACATAAAGTTCTCTTCCTGTTCTGAAATACAACATGCTGTGATATCTCTTCCCAACCTTTTGGTAAGTCACCTACCCAATCCAAATCACTCTCAAATTGAGTCCCAGCCAATCTATGTGGCCAATTTGCAGGTTTGATTTTATTGACTTCTTGTAGTATCTCACCATACATTCGATTCAAATTCTTCTTACCATCAACATCGATGAGAGCGTTCAGGAATGTACACTTCGTGATCTTCGGATCATACTTCTTCATAATATCTTCAAGGGCTCCTTTCTTTTTTATGTACCATCTCAAATGTTTATCAACATTACCGTCTTGTATTGTTTGTTTTATCTCACCAAGTTGAATATCTCCAATCATAAACCTGAATGCCATGACTAATAAGTCAGGTTCTCCGATCTGATCAACACCATATACGTCATGAATAAGTGCAGATAACCATTTGTACGATTCAATATGATATGTTGAATACTTCTGCCCTAACTCTTTGAATCTAGCAACAACTAATCCATCATCCTCAACTCTTTCAGTGGAAGTTTTCAGTGCTTCTTCCAAATTTTCAATACGGTGTCTCTTGTATTTCAGTTCATCTTGTAAACTTGCAACGATATTTTTGGTATCTTCATTTGTAATTGACAGAAGTGTACAACAATTCACACATCCATGCCAATTCTTCTCATAAAACGTTGCCACTTGCTTGTTAAAGCAGCCACAAACATTTGCCAGTATGGTATTTGCCCTTGGCTTGCCGTTTAAAAATAGAACATACAGTGACCTACCTCTTAATCTGCCAATAACCAGAATATATTCTTCCAAAGGACAAACAGTATCGTAAAAAATAATCAGTTTCAAGTTTTCCAATTCAATTCCAACGGATGCTTCTTTAGTTGCCAAAAAGATCTTGACATTTTCCACAATTCCATAAGTAGCACACGCAACACTTTCCTTGTAAATATCCCGTAGAACAGCCAAATGGTCATCAAGAACATCCCTTGAATCATAGTACACCATTATAATATCGTTAGGATAGGCACTGGTAAATTTCTCCAAAATTGAAACCAAATACTCAAATCTCTCACCTTGGTCTATCAAAAACTTCGTTGTCGTAAATACATTCTGATTCAGTAACATATTGACGCATTTTATCAACTTTGGCTCTTGCAACGGAACTTTCATCTGCTCGCAGAAATCATTCGGCAACGTAGCACCCAAACTGAGAATTTTTTTAAAATGATTCATCAACAGATAATTAAACCTTCGCAACTTTCTTAAGTGATCCTCCAATAATATTTGTGCATCATCAATAACTATCATACCAAGCTGGCACTCTTGCGAAAATTCCAGCATCGAAAAAGTACGAACAAATTTTCGAAAGTTTTCACTTCTTAATTCATCAAACGTTCCAATGATCAAATCAACTTCTGGTTGAAAATTTCCAATGTTCTCTGCATCAATCAATGTGAAATATTCTCCTAATCGTTGCTTAAGGCCAGTGACAGCGAGTGAATACGGCACCAATAGCACATGCACAAATCGTTTACCTCCATTGTTTCTATGATATATTTTATACCCAAGCATCGGAATCAAAAATAAAAGTGTCTTGCCAAATCCAGTAGGAGCTAAAACCGCACGTGATCTAGTATCTGACCAGCAAATATTAAATATCGGCGCCTCAAGTTCCCCGTTTGGAAGATCATGATTACAAATTGACGCTGCTTGTCGAACTAACTCCGCCAGTAAAACATTTGAAAATCCCAGGGGTTTGGACAAGGAATCACTCTCTAACTCTTCATCCTCATCGGAACTGCAACTGTCTTCTGATTCAAGGCAATCTTCACTATCTTCGTCGCCCGAATAATCTTCACTGCCTTCGGATTCGGAGTACTCTTCAGATTCTTCTTCCAAAATATGTTCTTCATCAAGCCCCATAAAAATGCGGTATGCACTGAAAAATCTTAATGTTCGAATCAGTAAATAATTGTTGTAGATTTTCCCCCAACCATTTTCGTCATCTCTAGCTGTACAGAGATGTCCCTTAGCAGTTTCAAGAATAGTACTCTCTTGACCTCGAATATTCAGTTTAATCATATATGCAATTGCCTCGCTCAAAACACTGATTTTCGTGACATTTTCAAGCTGAACATTTGTCAAATCTGCAACCTGCCTATAATAGTCAATTTTGGTAACAGTGTCGCCATTTGAAAGACTAAACAACTTTGTCTGATGAAAAGCAATACCAACACTGTCCAAATTGGATTTTATGATTTTCAACAACAATGGCTTTATCAGTAACACATGGTTAAATACAAGTCTAGTTACCTCCATATTGTAAAACCTTGCACGCATTGGTTGTCTAGTGGTCAAGCAGACCCTTCCATGTCGAAATATAACATTTCTATCATGTACAGACCTTGCAACAATATTAATAATAGATAAACCGTAACCACTGATGGTGCTTGCAGAGCTAATGTAAATAATAACAAATAACAATTGTGTCATTGTATCAATAAGACGAATACACTCTGTTGATTTTTCCTCTTTGCCAACAAGAAATTCACTATCCCCAATATCAGCAACCAATCCAAGACTACTGTAATCTTGAAGTCGCATGCTGACATAATATTCAAATGCCTCACTCAATGGGACGTGTTGATCCAATACTAGACACAACTTCTTATATATTTCATGGTACTTTTTAACTGCATTCATGTATACTTGTTGAATATACTTTTTATCAACGCATATCTC
Organism: Candida gigantensis; assembly: GCA_030557085.1. Classification (NCBI taxonomy): domain Eukaryota; kingdom Fungi; phylum Ascomycota; class Pichiomycetes; order Serinales; family Debaryomycetaceae; genus Candida; species Candida gigantensis. The sequence continues at coordinate 44,823 of JAKTVG010000010.1, forward strand.
ACCGACAAACACAACACCAGGACTGACCGATGTAATTTCAGAAATCAGTTGTTCCCTCATCTCATAGTCCTCTATTGGATACAATCTATGGATATATCCATATAATTCATTCTCGGTAGGTTTATTCCAAAACTTCAAAAATTTCTCCTTATCTCCATTAAGAAATATCACTAGCTTAATGATATATTTAAACCCCGCTAGTATTATGCTCATATGGTCAATCGTATTAAAACAGTTCTCTTGGAAGTTATAAATGAGTGGTGCGACCATAAGCTTGCTTAATTCACATTCACTACTGGTACATTGTTGTTCCAAAAATTTCATGACATCTTTTGCAAGCAATTCAACATCTTCAGTAAACTCAACATCAAACTTCGTATGAACATTTGCACGCATGCCTAATTTTTTGCTGACAAAATAAAGGGACAACAACCTTCCGAATACATTGCCAAACTCTTTCCTGGTTGAGTCTCCCAAAACTTTAATCGGAACATCCAGTTCGACAGTTCTTCTTCTGAGGTATTCCTGATAGTAAAATTCAAAAATTTGACTTCCTACCTTGGCATATTCACTTGTAGATTTATCTTCAAACAATATCTTCTCGAAGTCAAGTCCGTCAAAAAATTGGCCAACGACAGAAGTGAGAGGAACCAGCTTTGGTTCATCTTCAAATTCAGGTTGCATGTTGGAGCCATTATCATTTTTATTAGTTGTATAAATAGTAACAAAGCGAGTTCCTTCAATGTTAACTCTCGTGCCAATTGCATCCTTTCCATCAATTTCCATTCTTTCTCCTCGAACAATTTTAAACAAATCAACATGTTCTGTTTTCACAAACTTGTTTTCGAATGCAATAATTGGTCTGTCACCTATTTCTGTCATAATTTTTTTATTTCTATCTCTGTAACTTTCGGAACAAGACATGACAGCATTTCCGGTCTTTCTTTCTTCAATTATAAACCCCTGGAAATAAAGAGTGCCAGGTGCAGCTCTAAAAAAGTTCTTATTTGGTTCGAGCAGACTCAATAACTTCTTAGGTTCAATATCTTCGGGATTTTCTTCTGCATCTGTGTCTGCTTCAATCTCCTCTTGGCTACTGGTGTCTGAATCAACAGGTCGGGATAACTCTGTAGGCTGTTCTCTCGTTTCCTCGTCAACAGTCATGAGTTGAAAATCTATTAAAAGATGCCGCAATGAATTCAATTATGATTATTGAATTGTGGTTTTCATACCTACTTGGTATCAATAAGTTGAATAAATACAGAATTTGAAAACAAGAGTTGTTTTTATAAGAATTTGCACTGTTTGTGGATGGGAATAATATTTTTCCAAGAAATTTCAATGGTCCAATTTTTTAAACGAAAACGGCAAAAATGAAGCCGCATTGTACCAATCCTGAATTCACTCCACACATATAGACTACATACATGTCGTTTGACATCACCAAAACTGCACTCAAATCAGTTGAACTTGTCTATAAAACTTATTCACCTAGCACAAAAGTATCTAGTGTAGTCAGAACATATGCCAGCGGCACAGTATTTGGCGTCACAGGATCATTTTAGACGATTGTCTGTATCAAAATTAGCACCTGACGCAAAAAAGCTGAGCTGGACTTGACGAATTGACTTTCGGTGGATTCATAATTTTACAGATCCCTTTAGACCATGTATGATCAAATTCTTATTGCAAAATTATAAATAGATGACAAATATAACTTACATGTAATAGTAATGGTGCACTTAGTTAATAGGTTCAGGGGTAAAGGAACGGGAATTAGTAGAGAATAATTCGCCATAGATTGATCTTGAATCTATGTACTCAGCACTTCAAGCTGAAACCTATTCTAGTTGGTTAAACATCATATTAATCGGTCTGCATCATTCAAGCTCAGATATATTATCTAACAAACATACTTACTTTAAACAATCAAATCACTCTCTACTTCTTCTAAACACTTCATATATCACATATTGGTGGTAATTATTAGTTTCACAACCAGACAAACCCATGATCCAATGTGCAAACTGTTTAACGTCACCCCTGAACTCAGAAAAATCCACCATACTGAAAATGCAGTAAAAATACAACATTGCCCTTTTACCAATACATTTATGCTCTCCATATTGTGTATCAAATCCACACTCTTCACACAATGTGCCATCTCTATTTTGAAATGTTGCATACTGTGATACTTCATGCCATCCTTTCGGTAACTCGACATCCCAATCAAACTCATTTTCAATTTGAAATCCAATCAATTCACAAGGCCAATCAACTGGTTCAATTTCGTTAATTTCTAGTAATATCTGTTCATATTTTCGATTCAATTCCTTGTTGCACCCAACATCGACTATCTCCATCAAGAATTTGCATTTTGTAATATATCGATGATATTTTTCCATAGGTTCTTCAAGCAAATCTTTGTTAACGTCATAACATTTCAATTGCTGTTCTCCAAGATGTTGTAGAATTGTATCTTTTATTTCATCAACCAGAATATTCCCAATCATATACCTGAATGCCATGACCAATAATGCATCTTCTTTAGCCTGTGAAATGTCGACATCACCAACAATTACGGATATCCATTTGTATGATTCAATATGATACGCGGGATATTTTCTACCCAACTCTCTCAATTCATATAATGGATGGTTTTTGTCAAGTCGACGTCTCTTATTATTCAGCACTTCTTGTGAACTTCCAGTATCCACTCGGGTATCTTCATTGACCTCACCAGGTAAATCATTTATAAGTGGCGACTGCTCAAGCTCAACAGTATCAACACACTCTTCAGCTTCAACAGTATCAACACACTCTTCCGCTTCAACAGGATAATCACACTCGTCCGCTTCAACAGGATAATCATACTCTTCAGGTTCAATGTGATTGTCACTAGCTTCAGTTTCAACATGTTCGTCACTTTCTTCAAGTTCAATATGATCGTTACACTTTCCATCTTTAAATATTTCTCCACTCTCTTCATTCAACAACGACACTTCGTCGATTCCTATGAAATCACAAAATGCATTGTAAAATCTCAACAGTTTGATCAGGCGGTCATGGTCGTAAACTTTGTCCCAACCTTCTTCAACTTTCAGTTCCCATCGATGTGTACTATCAATAATATTGTCCAAATATTTCTCTCCAATCTGATGACAGACCATATAATCAATCGCTTTGCCCAAAATACCTGGTTTTATGATATCTTTTGGATCAACATTAGTTAAAGCTGCAACTTGCCTATCATAATGATGATCGCTAGCAGTAATCCCATTGGAAAGGCTAAATAAACGTGTCTGATGAAAATGAGTACCTTCAGTATCCAAGCCACCTGATATGATTTTCAACAACAACGGTTTTATCACTAGTGCATGATGCAATATAATTCTAGTCACCTCCATATTGTAGAAAATTTGAGTTCTGTTGAAATTTCTATTACTCCATTGTGCGGGCGTCACCAAACAGATCCTCCCTTGATAGAATATAATATTACGATCTTGCACAGATTTTGCAGCAATATTGATTTTACCCAAAGGTCGCAAACCAATGGCGTTGGCTGAACATGTATAACTAATAACAAATAACAACTCTGTCATTTTATCAATAAGTCTAACACACTGTTCCGACTTTTCCTCTTCGTAAACAAGCGAGCCATTATCTTGAGTATAAGAAACCAAACCCAAACAATTGAAATCTTGATTACTGGTGCCTATGTATTGCTTAAATGCCAGATTTATTGGCACATATTGACCCAATGCCTGACATAAGCTACAGTGTAGTTCATGGTATTTTGCAACTGCACACAAATAGACGTATTGAATATACTTTTTGTCAACACGGATCTCTCCAACATATACAACACCAGGACTGATTGAAGTCACCTTATTAAGCACCTTATTAAGTTCCTGACTTTTCTTCTCATTCCGCAGTGCGAGATGCAATGTATGAATGTACCCATATAATTCCTTCTGAGTTTCCCGAATGGTAATCGTCATAGTTTTCCCCTCGTCTCCACTGAAAAATATCGCAAGCTTAATAAAATACTTACAACCTTCAAGTATTTTGATTATATGGTTGGTGGAATAAAAATCGTTCTCTTTGAGATTATAAATGAGTGGTCTAAGCATAAGCTTAGTCAATTTAAAATCAGTGCCAAGACACTGTTGTTGAAAAAACTTCATGACATTTTTTGCCAACACCGAGACATCTTTATCAAACTCAACATCAAATTTGGCATCAATATCTTCACACATTTTTAAGCCTTTGCTGGAAAAATAAAGGGACAACAACCGCCCAAAAGTCTTAGCATAAAGCTTTCTAGGTTTCTCCAGCAAGGGGCCAATTGGTACAGCACTCTTGTTATGACCTCTTAAAGAAGGAGCTAACAATTTTGCAGCTTCAAGATATTCCTGATAGTAAATATCAAAAATTTTCCTTCCAGTTTCGATATAGCCACAGTTAGATTCGTGTCCATACAATATACTCTCAAACTCGACGCCACCAAAATATGGGTCAAGAATAGAATCGTTCATTGGTTGTTCTGGTTGTTCTTCAAAATCACGTTTCACCATATCTTCTATATCATCTGTAATTGCATAAATAGTAACAGATAGGTGTCTTGCAGCAAAGACTTTTGTGCCAATAACAGTCTTTCCATCAACAACCATTTTTTGACCCGATACAATCTTGAACAAATCAATATGATCTGTTTTAATATCTTTATCACCAAATTCAATAATTTCCCTGTCTCCAATTGCTCTCATAACCGTCTGATAATGGCTTCTGTAAGAACTGGTACATGATTTAACAACATTTCCAGTGGCCCCTTCTTCAATTATGAAACCATGAAAGTAAATAGTGTGTGGGCCAGCTCTAAAAAAATTGTCGTTTGGTTCGAGCAGATACAACAATTCCTTAGATTTACTCGGGTGGGAAGTATCTTCTGCTGACGTCTCTATTTTGAATTGAGCTCGGGTACTGTAAGTAGGACCATTTGTACCTGAAAGCTCAGGCTGTGGAGTCCATTTGCAATTCTTGATATTTTTTGTAACTTCACTCATGGTTGAGTAATGAAACTACCAAAACAAATTCAACTAAGGCCAAGTTGGATGAAATTGTGGTTAGGGGAGTAAAGTTTTTAGATGAAGTTGATATGTGTATGTTGAATAAATATTGAAAATAAGAGTTGTTCCGTTAATTTTAAGACATACCCAATATTTTTGTCATATTTTGCTGCCAGCGTTCTGACCAAAAACAGAAAAAATTTTTTTGTTAAGATTGCTGAATTTTGATAAAAGGCAATCAAGAATTGACTACATGAATAGGTACTACACATTCGTTGATATTTCCTAACACTTGCTGAATTGATTGACCCAGCCCGCATTCTGTGAAACTACAGCTGCTCTAGAATTCTCCTAAACAGTTCATACATAACATACTGATGATAGTTCTTGATTTTGCATCCAGATAATCCCATGATCCAATGTGAAAACAGTCTAACTTCTCCTTTAAACTCAGAAAACTCTTCCATGTGGAAAATACAATAAAAGAACAACATGGCTCTTTTACCAATACATTCATGTCCTCTATATTTCATGTCAAATCCACATTCTTCACACAAGGTCCCTTTTCTATTTTGAAATGTAGCATCCTCGTATACCCCCTTCCACCCTTTATGAACTTTGCCATCCCATTCACACTCATTTATTTGAAATCCAAAAAATTCACATGGCCAATCAGCTGGTTCCACTTGATTAATTGCTAGCAATATCTCCTGATATTTTTTATTCAACTTCTTTTTGCTCTCAACATCGACTATCTCCTTCAAGAATTTGCACTTGCTTATGAATGTAATATAATTTTCCATAACTTCTTCAAGCACTCCCTTGTTTTCTTCATACCATTTCAACTGTGTACCAACATTACCTTTTTCCATTGTTTGTTCCATTTCTTCAAGCAGAACATTTCCAAAGAAATGCCTGAAAACCATGACCATCACTGGTTCCTTGTATTCGACACTGTCGTTTGCCTCGCATATAGTTTCAGATAGCAGAGTATATGTTTCAATATGATAGGTGGGATACTTTCTTCCCAACGACCTCAAGCTATCAACAACCGATACCTCTTTCTCCACTCGACGTCTCTTGTGTATCAGTCTTTCTTCCAAGTTTTCAACTATTTCCCTCGTATCTTTATTTCTTATGGACAGATTTGTGCAACAATTAAGACACCCATGCCACTCTTTCCCAAAATACTCTGCCACCTGCTTCTTAAAACAACCATTAACATCGATCAGATATGCATTTGTGTTTGACTCTCCAGCCAAAAATAGTACATACAGCGGTACCTCCTTCAATGTGTCAACAACCTGAATACATTCATGCAAAGAAGCAGAAGTCTCGTACAAAATAATCAGTTTTAAGTTGTCCAATTCAAAACCAAGAAATGTATCTCTTGTTGCCAACACAATCTTAAAACTCCCAAATAAGTCATCAAGTGAATAAATAACATCGTCCTTGTAAGTGTCTCCAAGAATAGCTGCGTGCTCATCAAGAATTTCCTTTGAATCATAATAAACCATTATACGATCGTCCGGGTACCTCTTGGTAAATCTCTCCAAAAGCAAAATCAAATACTCAAATCTCTCCTCCCTGCCAGACAAAAACTTCGTTGACGTGAAGACAAACTCATAAGCAGTCATGATTGATTAACAATATAACAAATTCAAAAGTGGTTGTAAGTCGAATGAATATTGAAACGATCAAATGTTGTTGTGCATTGTTAAAAGTTGGCGATTTTTTTCTTGCACAAAACTACACCACCATTACTTTGTTCCCAATTTTGGCAGCATTTTTCGTACCATCAATCGACAATTGACATCGGACTGCACCGACGTCATACTTGTTTCTCAATATATCGCATATTATTTGCAGATTTAAATGCAACTGATATAGAACTTATTGTTTGATTTTTTGTATAATCTAACTAGGTATTCAAGAGACAATGTGTCAACGACTCCAGTCTATGGCAAATAAAAATGAAAATAAGTCTAAAGTAAAAGGTAACAAACAAGGATCTACCTCTGAACTATAAATCCTTTAGCAACCTTTTCGATTATTTTTAGACAGCAGAGCTGGCTGTTAGTTTGAGTTTTTCACCGTTTGGTCATATTTTGCCCTGGTGGGTCTTGTAATTAGTCCCACGGAATAAGAGCGTCATAAAATGAAAAAACTTATTTTATTCAGTACTATTATTTATTTGGTAGTAGTGAAATAATTACCGGCAAGGAAACACTGTATGCCAATATAGATTTGGCCGAAGAAGCTGTTTTTAGAAAGGTATCGACAAGTTTTCAGTGCAGGTATATATAGCGCAAGGCAATATTTTGCAATTCTGTGCGTATCAATACCACCACGTTAATTTGCTAGATTGTGCCAGGACTGCTATGTAAGCAAGCTATTCTATAGTAATGGGCTGCTCGACAGTACATAGATTAACCCCCCAAAGTCAACTACAAAGTCAATCTTCAGTTTCGGCTCAACATTTTCAAGATTTGATTAGGTTTGGTTGCGAAAAGGAAATAAGTGCTCAAAACTACACCCGTAAATTTGTTATTAGCTACATAACAAAGAGGGTTAATAAAAACCTGTTGAAAAATATATTTGAATTCAATCAGTTTTGCAAAATATCAAATATCAGCAGTTGTTGAGCTACAACTAACCACCAATGTTAATATTTATTCCTGCTGGAACAACCACACGATGGCCGGAATAAATTTTCCGCTGCCAGGAAACAAACCGAGCGATCAAAAAAATTACTTTCTACGTCATAGCCAAACAATACTGACACACACACCAACGACAACAACAATTCAAAAAGAAATCTCTAGTTATCAAAGGATAAAATGGATACACCAGTAACGATAATTGATATTGTTGCACAAGCGAAGAAATTGCAAGAAATGGTGCGGTCATATAATTCCCGTTTGGGTATTCAAGGTGTTCATGAAAAATCACAGCAGCAAAATTATGAACTTGACTCAGAGGTTAGTACTTTGAACGCAGATGATGACCAAACGGTAGACGAAAGATTACCAATGGAAATCAAAGATCTTGTGGATTCTTTTGCGAAATTGGCAGCTGAAAAGCAATTGAGAAGCAAACTCAATCTACCAGCAATGGCAACCAGCATATCAAATGAATTGCGTAAATATAAAGCAAAACCCAAACCCAATCCCATGGAGAAGAAGTCTGAAAAATCATCAAATGCCATACCCTTATCGAATGAGGCTATTCAGAGAAAATTACTAAATCGGAATTTAGCAGCATGCCCATATTTGGACGAACAAGTTGTTTTCGACATTAAGAACTATTTGCCATTTTTGAATTTAAGCAATGATACTGAATTTGAAATTCTAAATCCAGTAACTTTTGAACTGTCGTTAATAATAATGGATAAAAATGACCTTGAAAAGATTGAAAAGCTTAAAAAAATTCAAACACATTTAATAGAAAGTGGTGTGGCACATGAATTGTGGGGTATCGAAGCAATAAAGTATTTGCAAGGTTCATATGAACCATTTGTAAGTACACAACAAAAACAACCAATCAATGGTGAAAGCTTGACGTATTTGGATTTCATAACTGCTTTTGTCAAAGGAAGCAATCTTCCGTATGACGACATACTTCGCCAATATGAACTATTTAGAACTGAGCCGATCCCATCGGAACCAATGACTGAATTTATAAATAGGGTGCATGGTCAGTATGCAAAGATGAGAGTGTATAAGAACTCATTTATTCTGGTGAAGTTGTATATTTTGAAATTTTGTTTTCAGTATTTTGAGGATATGATGCAAGGGAAAGATTGGATTAGTATGCAAGAAGATGAATTTTTCGAATCGTTGAAAGATACCTTTGGTGATATCTTTGTAGGGGCAGTGAATATAGAATCAACTGGAGTGTAATGATCGAGTGGGGAGTCACTGAAGGTTAGAGGGCACAGCAAAAATAATAAGAGTTAATGAAATATCAATCATATTATACCAAGGCATTGAGAAACAGCTTACTGTGCAGAACTACATTCGTAGTGGAAAGCACTTTATAATCAATAGAGATCATTTTATGACTGACAATGGCACACATTAAAATATGATCGTGAATCAATCAATTATCGACTTAGGCACAAAGCTTTATTGATTCAAATCATAATAAAGTATGTATATTTGAATACATTAGAAACTCTTTTAAATTAATATCGGTGATATATCTTCTAGAGATTGCAATTAAGTTTTCAAAGCTATGTATATTTAATTTAGTAATGGCTATTTAAATTTTGAATAAAAATAATGTCTATTTAGCTTCGTTACCAGAAATCAAATTCTGGTTTTAGTTCTGGAATATCCTCGGATTTCAAATCACCAGGGTTACCTTCAATCCGTACTTTATTAAGTTCAGTGAGTCCGTGTAATATCGTAGCATCAATTTCGTCTAAATATTTATTATTCTTGATAGTCAATGACTTCAAACAAGTTGGAAAGGTTATGTTCTTTAAAGCTTTCAAAGTACTACACTTCAAACAAAATTCAATCAACTTTGGTGGTAAAAAGAAGCTTGTAATCTCATTTTTAAAGGTGAGACCAGTGAATGATAAGTTTGTTAAATTTGGCGGAGGGGACCATGTATCAACGTGAAGGGGACCATGAAAGTAGAGATTTTTCAAGCTATTCGGAAACACAAGCTTATCCAAATTTATTTCTGGAAGTCCGATAAAATCACGAAACGTAGAATCAAAGTCCCGTTCTTCTATGTTATTTAAAGTAAAGCACGTATATTTAAACTTAGTGAGTCGGGATAAATTTTCAACCAGTTCTTTATCTTCAAACAAATCATGTGGAAAATGAGTGTTATTCATGGTAAGAGTTTCTAAGTTTGCTAGCCTTTTGAAATCATAAAACAAATTTAAATCGTTGCAAAATTGGAAAGTCAAGTGTTTAATTCCTTGTGGTAATTGAAAATCGGAAGCATCATGCACTCCGTCAATACTTAGATCTAAATCTTCCAAGTTAGTCATCTGCTTTAAAGCATCACAAACTAATGTGAAATTATTGATGTTCTTGCAGCACAAGTCTAGAACTTTCAAAGCCTGTAAATTAGGGAGGTTCTGATTATCAACGGTTGTTCTCGCTTCTCTGAATGTAGTAACTTCAAGCTTTTCAATATTTGGAGGTAAATTCTGGAAAATGCTGGTGTCCGCGTACCATAGATTTAAATACTTTAAATTGTGAAACCTCTCGAAATCCAAACCATATACTAAGGACAATGTTTCTAACGAATGAGGTAGCAAATTAACAAATTCTAATCGAATTGCCCAAGTATATTCACCAGATTCTCCAGATATCTTTAAAGTTGCCACATTAAGTTTCGGTGCTTGATTCCGGAAGAAATCAAGAACAAATGCTCTGTCAAAACAGCCCTTGAAATGAACCTTTTTTACCTTTTGCAAATATTCCAGGTAATCATCCCAAAATAAATCTATTGCATAACTTCTAGAAGACTCCTCAGTTGACATTTCCGAATAAGAGCGTTTTGTTGCATGTGGATATTCTGGTCGATGCAACCATATTCTCAACTGCTCAGGAATATATCCCAAAGGCTTGTAAAATGCAATCAAATCATCCATTTTATTAAATATCAATTCCTCACATTCATTATTAGTTTGTCGTGAAAGGGGAGCGTTATAATGCTCATGATAGTCCAACCTGGCGACCTTGTCAGCAATGTTTGGTATTATATAAGGGGCCCATTTTTCAAATTCTAACAATGCTGGAAACTGGCATGCAGGCAAATACGAAAAAACTTTGGATATAAGTTCTGGGGGTAAGTCCAATAACTTTGTTAAAAGATCCTTGAGATCAACAAACATGTGAGCTTTTCAAATGGTAGAGTGTGATTGTTGTATATCCATTTAAACGAAGGGACGGATGTTTTCTTCACAAAAATATTTGCCTTGATAGCAAAAAAAAATTCTCCTGTTTTTCATACAGACATCATTCAGCCATGTCAGAACGTCCAACTTTGTTAATGATTTGTGGTATTACAATCAGTGGCAATTGTTTTTGTTGTGGATACAGTGCACGCTCGAAATTAACTTTGGTAAATTTAGAGACTAGGGAGAGTCAACTAAGATGTCTGAACTAGATATATCTACCATGATTGTTTTATTCTCATTTTCCAATCCTAACAAAATCATTTTGTGTCTCCAAATTCAGAAATTTTGGGGCACATATTATGCACGCGCTAAAACAACAACCCAAAAGTCAGAATATACCAAAAACAACTGCTTCATTTTCAATATTTCTTCATCTTATAGATATCACCTTGGATTTCAAAGTGAGCTTCCATAATCACAATCGATTTCAACCAGGCGTTTTAGAATTTGATTTACATTTTAATTAATCAAGGATGACTGATGTTGCCGTGCGTGACAAGAATGGGCAAGCGATTCAACAGACTGACCTTTCATATACAGAAAACAGTCGTCAAAACAAGAATAAAGCAGAAACAATTGCAAAAAGAACTCGTGGTGGAATTAAATCTAACGGATTATTGTACCTGCTAGAACCAAATGACAACTTTTTCAGAGCTGGCCCACACACTCTTTATTTTCATGGTCTCATTATAGAAGAAAGGACCACTGGCAATGTTGTTAGAGCATGTACCATTAGTTACAGAAGAAATCAGCGGAGAGTTATGCGAGCAATTGGAGAAAGAACTATTATTTCATTTGGGACTGAAAATTTTGAGACTGAACATATTGATTTGTTCAAGATTGTACCAGGAAGAATAATTGAAGTCGATGGAAAGATGGCTATTAGCACAAAGGTCGTCGTTGACAGAAATCAGGTTATTCGTATTTATGTGCTCACACATGATATACCACCCGGCACGATATTATCCAGAACGAAACCTGATATTGAAGGCCATTCAGTGGCACCCAAGCCTTCTGTTTTTGCGGAAATTTTTGATAGAGTTGAGTTAGATATGATACTGTATGAAGACAGATCTATAAATGAGTATACCGAAGTTGGAAAGAAGATTTTTGACATTTACTATCAGGAATATCTTGACGCTCCAGAAATTTCGGTTTGTCCTGGAAGATGGCAGAACCACCAGCTTGTTCCTATTTATTCCTTACTGGAGATCTCGCAAGGACGTCATCGTACTAGGTTTGGTAGGTTATTGTCCCTTTATTTCCTTAGCAAGGGCTTCAGAATGTGTGATGCCAAATTTGATGTTGAGTTTAATGAAGATATTCATGTGTTAGCAAAAGATGTCATGAGGTTTTTGCAACAACAGTTTCTTGGGGATGATTGTGAATTAAGCAAACTTATGGTCGCACCACTCATTTTTAATTACAAAGAGAGCTTCTACAACTCGCAACATGTCCTCCACATTCTTCAAAGCTTTAAGTATATTATTAAACTTGTAACATTTCTCAAAGGAGATATGACGATGTCTTTGAAGTATTACTATCAACCTACTGATATTGAATTATATTGTTACATTCATAATTTGTATCTATTGCTATCTAAAGAGACGAAGGAACTGTCGGTTGATGGAGTCACTTCAACTAGTCCTGGGGCTGTGCTTGTGGGAGACATATGTGTTGACAAAAAGTATATTCAATATGTCTATTTGACTGCAATTACGAAATACCATGAACTATACTACAGATTATGTGAGTTGTTGGGTCAACATGTACCAGTAAGTCTGGCATTTAAGCAATACGTGGGTACGAGCAGTCAAGATTACAATTGTTTGGGGTTGGTTTCTGATATTAGAGGTAATGAATGTCTTGTTTGCCCAGAGGAAAAGTCGGCTGAATGCGTGGGTATTATTGATACGATGACACAATTGTTATTTGTTATTATTTACATTAGTTCTGCCAACATTATCACTGCTTATTTTTTAAGTAATATCAATATTGCAGCAAAATCAGTACAAGAGCGAAATATCATATATCGTCATGGGAGAATCTCCTTGGTGACACCTGCACGGTGGACTAAAATAAATATGTACAGAACTCAAATTTTCTACAATATGGAGGTGACTAGAATTATATTGCACCATGTGCTAATGATAAAACCATTGTTATTGAAAATCATTTCGGCTGGCTTGGGCACTGAAGAGACTTTTTTTCATGAAACGCGTTTATTTAGTCTTTCCACAGGGAAAACTGTTACCGAATCACATTATCATAACCAAGTTGCAGCTTTAACAAATGTTGATCCAAAAGATATCATAAATCCGATTATCTTAGGTAAAGGGATTGAGCATATGATCAGTCATCAAATTGAAGTGGAATACTTTAGCGGTGAAATTGATAGACGGCATCGATGGAAACCGAGAGATGAAGAAGGTTGGGACCAAATTTATGACCATGACCGACTGGTCAAACAGTTGAGATTTTTCAATGCATATTGCACTTTCATGGGGATTGATGACGTACCATTGCTTGATGAACTGACTGACGATAATGTTGAAGATGACAAGTGTGACTATTATATTGAAGCTGAAGAGAGTGTTGATTCTGTTGAAGATGACAAGTGTGACTATTATATTGAAGATGAAGAGTATGATGATCATGTTGAAGAGAAAGAGTATGATGATCATATTGAAGATGAAGAGTGTGACGATCACGTTGAAGCTGAAGAGTGTGACGAACATATTGAAGCTGAAAAGGGTTACAGTCATGTTGAAGCTGAATCGTGTGAAGATTCTATTGAAGCTGAAGAATGTGATGATCATGTTGAGTCTGAACAATTGGAATCTGTAAATGTTTTGCTGTTTGAGGCGAATCAAAATACCAGACTAGTAGTTGAAAGTTCTCCCGAAGGGCTGAAGCATAAGAGACGTCGAATTGAAAAAGACCACATATTGGATAAGTTTAAAGATTTAGGGGGGAAGTACCCTGCGTATCACATTGATTCGTACAAATGGTTAACTGCAATTGTTGGTGATGTCGATATTAAAAGGACAAAAGAAAGTACATTATTGATAATGGCCTTCAGGTACATGATTGGAGATATCCAGCTTGGCGAAATAAAACAACAAATACAAGAAGGTAATGAGCAAGAGCAATTGAAATGGTTTGAAGAAAAGGTTGAAGAACTTGAAGAAGTTATGGAAGAATATCATCAGTTTATTAAAAAATGTAAATTCTTGAAAGAGATAGTTGATGTTGAAGGTAAGAAGAAATTGAATAAAATTTACGGAAAAAAATTACTTGAAATCAACAAAATCGAACCAGTTGATTGGCCCTTAGAATTGATTGGATTTCAAGTTGAAAATGAATTTGATTGGGATGAAGGTTTACCAAAAGGATGGGAAGAGATATCACAACATACTGTTTTTCAAAACAGGAAAAGTACTTTATGTGAAGAATGTGGGTTTGATATGAAATATAGAGGACATGAATGTATTGATAAAAGAGCCATGTTATACTTTTATTGCATATTTAGTATGGATGAGTTTTCTGAGTTTAAAGGAGATGTTAAACTGTTTAGTCATTGGATAATGGGTTTATCTGGTTGTAAGATAAAGAATTATCATCAATATGTTATGTATGAGGTTTTTAGAAGGAGTACGGAGTAGCTGTAGTTTTATAGACGTGATATTATTATTAAAGCACGAGTGCGAGCACTTTAACTGACTTAATGTTTCACCAATTGGCATGGCCATTGGTATGAATTGTGGTTGGCTTAAATCAAATGGCAAATCATTTTCCAGGTAAAATGGTATTTTACGTCTAAAGTCAGCTATAAAGTGAACCGTTTTGACGTTTTCTAAAAGAACCATATATTCATTACACAGCAGCATTGGTTTTAGTAATTCAGTTGCGATTTCGGAATGAAACCATTGGTTTTTCCATACAAAATTAATCCTCTGGTGTATATATTCAACATTTTAGGAAGTAAATTCAAAATTTTCTAACCTTAAATTATGTGATTCATTTAAATTTCAATTCGTCTTTTCCATCTCTGATTAGCGGTGAAATTGAACAATCGGCGACATGGTGGTTGACGTCAAAACGTCCAACTTTGTCAATGATTTGTGGTATGACAAACAGTGCCAATTGTTTTTGTTGTGGATACAGTGCATGCTCGAAATTTACTTTGGTACATTGAGATAAGAATAGGGAGAGTCAACACTAAGGTGTCTAAAGTAGATATTTCTACCATGATTGTTTTATTCTCATTTTCCAATCCTAACAAAATCATTTTGTGCCTCCAAATTCAGAAATCTTGGGGAGCATATTATGCACGCGCTAAAACAATAACGCAAATGTGAGAATATACCAAAAACAACAGCTTCATTTTCAATATTTCTTCATACGTTAGATACCCACTTTAGTAAGCAAAGTGAGCTTCCATAATCACAATCGATTTCAACCAGGCGTTTTAGAATTTGATTTACATTTTAATTAATCAAGGATGACTGATGTTGCCGTGCGTGACAAGAATGGGGGGCAAGGGATTCAACAGACTGACCTTTCATATACAGAAAACAGTCGTCAAAACAAGAATAAAGCAGAAACAATTGCAAAAAGAACTCGTGGTGGAATTAAATCTAACGGATTATTGTACCTGCTACAACCAAATGACAATTTCTTCAGAGCTGGTGCATTTACTATTTATTTTCATGGTTTCATTATAGAGGAAAGTAGCACTCGCAACCATGTTGTATCATGTACCGCTCCTTACCGAAAACATCATCGTAAGGTTATGCGAGCAATTGGAGAAAGACATATTATTTCGTTTGGAACTGAAAATATTGAGACTGAACATATTGATTTGTTCAAGATTGTACCAGGAAAAAGAATGATTCTTGATGGAAAGATGGTTATTAGCACAAATGTCGTCGTTGACGGAGATCGAGTTATTCGTATTTATGCGTTCACGCATGATAAAATACCCAACACGAAACTACCCACTATGAAACCTCATTTTAAAGGCAGTTCAGTGGCCGCCAAACATTCTTTTTTGGGAGAAATTTTTGATGGTGTTGAGTTTGACCCGATATTGTATGAAGACAGATCTACAAATGAGTATACCGAAGTTGGAAAGAAGATTTTTGACATTTACTATCAGGAATGTCTCGAGGATTTGAAAAATCCGGTTCCTCTTGCAAGATGGCAGAACGACCGGTTTGTTCCGACTTCTTCCTTACTGGAGGTAACGAAAGCAAATTATGCTGCAGCATTTGGAAGGTTATTGTCCCTTTATTTCTTTAACAAGGGCTCCAAAATGTGTGATACCAAATTTGATGTTGAGTTTAATGAAGATATTCATGTGTTAGCAAAAGATGTCATGAGGTTTTTGCGACAGCAATGTCTTGGTAATGATTGTGAGCTTAGTAAGCGAATGATGGCACCCTTGATTTATAATTTCGGAGAGAACGATTTTTACACCATGGGACATATTTGCACATTGCTTCAATGCTTTAAGTATATTATAAAGATTGTAATTTATCTCAATAGAGACAATGAGAAATTTGTGTCGTTTTGCAAAAGACGTACTGACAATGAACTATATTGTTACATTCATTATTTTGAACGAGCACTATATAATGAGACTAACGCACTGTCGATTGACAGAGTCACTTCAGCTAGTCCTGGTGCTGTATCTGTTGGAGACATACGGGTTGATAAAAAGTATATTCAATACGTCTATTCAAGTGCAGTTACGAAATACCATGAACTACACCACCGCTTATTTCAAGAATTGGGTCAATATGTGCCGGTAAGTCTGGCATTTGAGCAATACGTGGGTACGAGCAGTCAAGATTACATTTGTTTGGGGTTGGTTTCTGATATTAGAGGTAATGAATGTCTTGTTTGCCCAGAGGAAAAGTCGGCTGAATGCGTGGGTATTATTGATACGATGACACAATTGTTATTTGTTATTATTTATATAAGTTCAGCCAGCACCATCGGTGTCCCCATCTTGCGTAATATCAATATTGCAGCAAAATCAGTACAAGATCGTAATATCATATACCGTCATGGGAGAATCTGTTTGGTGACACCTGCACAATGGACTGATAAAAATTTTTATACAACTCAAATATTCTACAATATGGAGGTGACTAAAATTGTATTACATCATGCGCTAGTGATAAAACCATTATTGTTGAAAATCATATCATCTGGATTGGGCAGTGAAGGTACTTGTTTTCATGAGACGCGTTTATTTAGTCTTTCCACTGGAAATACTGTTAACGATTCTCACTATCGTAAACAAATTGCAACTTTAACAAATGTTGATCCAAAAGATATCATAAATCCGATTATCTTAGGTAAAGGGATTGAGCATATGATCAGTCATCAAATTGAAGTGGAATACTTTAGCGGTGAAATTGATAGACGGCATCGATGGAAACCGAGAGATGAAGAAGGTTGGGACCAAATTTATGACCATGACCGACTGGTCCAACAGTTGAGATTTTTCAATGCATATTGCACTTTCATGGGGATTGATGAAGATCCAGTTTTGCACAAAAAGAGACAATGTAACGTTGAACCTGAACACTGGGGATTTCAGAATATTTTGCTGTATGACGTAATTGAACAAGCGGCTTCTAAGTGCAATTATGATTCTAGGAACGTAGAACTTGAGGCAGCGTTGTTTGATATTTGTTGTTCCCCCATCAGATCACGTACAATTTTAGTATCGAATGGGTTTGGAATGCGGTTTTTTTATTTGGTTTCATTTTTAAGTTATAAGATATATCATTTAAAAAATCGAGGAAAACGTTTCGTACATGTTTTATTGGTACCTGGTGCGGTCCGTATTTTAGAAATCAAACATTGGTTGCGAAACTATATCACATTGCTTGATGCAGCGGATATTGATAATTTTACAGAAGATACTGATTTGATAATTGGAACATTTGATGAACTAAGAAGCGATCAATTGAACTGCTTTATTTACAATTTCCCAAAGCTGGAATTTTCAAAAAAATGCAAGCTTGGGATGATAATGTTGGATGATGCAAAGGTATTGTTGGAGGAACGATTTCAAATGTTACCTATCTCAAGTTATACATTGTTGTCTCATTTTATGAAAGTTGTCAGTTTGGGAACTAATTTGCCTCAAACTTTTTGTGAACAGATGAAAGACAAATTACAAGAGCCAAAATGGATGATTCCTGTTGGTGATTTGGTGAGTGAGAATGTATTCACCATGGCAAAGTTTATATTTGACAAGGACGAGAGATTCACATCCTTGCTTTCGCTTTTGGCGAGGTTCACCATTGACTACCCTGAAGACATCATCATGGTATATTATGATTCACAGGATATTGTCAATAAGCATTTTACTGTTATCAAAGATATCTATAAGGATGATGTTGCTGTTCTGTTGAATGCAAATAGAGGATTGAAAGGTGTCAAAATTTTATTAGCTACTAAAGAAGCATATATTGAAAGTGAACTTAACAATTTGAGACTGATTGTTTATTACGACACGTCAATTTCTTTGACTGAATGTATACTGGCTTTTGACAGGTTGAAGGACAGACCACTGTATTTGCTACTCATTAATGACGAACCGAAGGAAAATCCCAAGCTGATGGATGTCAATCGATGCCTTAAGAAACAGGTGGCAGAATTTTACGGGAAAGAATGGAATGGGTGTTTGAATTGTTGTTCCACTCAGTCAACTATCAATGAAGAAACCAAGAAATTTGTTGATAGTCTACAAAATGCACCGCTGTATAAGAGACGAAGACTTGTGAAGGGAATTTCAGTTGTTGATCGGTTCAAAGTATTGGGAAATATGTACCCCAATTATCACATTGATTCGTACAAATGGTTAACTGCAATTGTTGGTGATTTCGACATTACAAGGACAAAAGAAAGTACATTATTGATAATGGCCTTCAGGTACATGATTAGAGATATCCTGCTTGATCAAATAAAACAACAAATACAAGAAGGTAATGAACAGGAGCAATTGAAATGGTATCAAGAGAACAAGGATTTGCTTGAAGAAATTATGGAAGAATATCATCAGTTTATTAAAAAATGTAAATTCTTGAAACAGATAGTTGATGTTGAAGGTGAGAAGAAGAAATTGAATAAATTATATGGACAAATATTACTTGAAATTAACAAGTTCGAACCAGTTGATTGGCCCTTAGAATTGATTGGATTTCAAGTTGAAAATGAATTTGATTGGGTTGGTGGTTTTCCAAAAGGATGGGAAGAAGATATATCACAACATACTGTTTTTCAAAACAGGAAAAGTACTTTATGTGAAGAATGTGGGTTTGACATGAAATATAAAGGACATGAATGTATTGGCAAAAGAGCCATGTTATACTTTTATTGCATATTTAGTATGGATGAGTTTTCTGAGTTTAAAGGAGATGTTAAAGTGTTTAGTCATTGGATCATGGGTTTATCTGGTTGTAAGATAAAGAATTATCATCAATATGTTATGTATGAAGTGTTTAGAAGAAGTAGAGAGAGTCAATAGATTTGTAAATTATTTGTTTAGTTCTTGGAACTGGGTTATAGAATCTTGTAGTAATATTTACAAATAATAGTTAATCACATGACGTTGCGAATTTGTCTTAGTATATTTCGCAACCAGAATTTTTTTGGGGGGACCATATGCGTCATATAAACGTAGCTATTGTTATTATTGTTAAGTTTAACAGAGTGTTTGATAAATATGTATTATTTACGGAATAGATAACGATATATATATACAATAAAAAAAGCAAGAATCATTAGTAATTTTTCAACAATGATTTTTCACTTTTTTTTTAACCTTGCATTGTATTGTCATTTTATTTTTTTAGTTGATTTTATTTTTCAATTTACTATTAGTAGTACCCATTTTAATAAATTGTAAAAATCGATCACCATAATCTTTAGAAGGTAAAGCAGATATAGTTTGTCTTGGTTGACTTAAACTTCTCCAACAAGTTTCCAATTTTTTCTTTAATGAATAATTAGTTAAACAATCAATTACTCCAAGATAATAAATTTCTGAAGTCGGTATATTTTCTTCATTTGTAGCTCTTATACCTCCATCATGACCATAAAATACATATTTTGACCTTCCTGGGAAAACATCACTTGGTAAATCTTGTTGACGATCTAAATCTCGTGGATTTGTATTTATAAGACATCGTTTATCTAATGTTTTTGGTTCAAATACTGATAAATGTTTTTCTAATTCTGAAGAATTTCCTCGTTTAACATCATGAATTCCTAATAATAATGAATAATCCATAACATTTACTTTTTGTAATAATTTAACATCTGATTCTAATTGTTTGAAAAAAATATGTCTTTTTTCAGGTCCAAATTGTAATTTTTTATCATCTTCTAACCAATTTAAATCTTTTAATGTAAATTTAGCAAGATCATTTTCATTATTTTCATTTAGTGGTATTTTGGTTTTACGTCCCCATGTAGATCCTTTTAAATCATATTTTAAATGTATATCACGATGTGGAGGGAAAAGATTATTCATTACAACAAAATGTACTTTTCGACTACCACCTCCAAACATTGGCATTTTAACTCGATGTAATCCATAAAATTGTGAAATTAAAGTATTTGGATTTGATTTAACATGATTATAATATTCTTTCAACATTCTTAATAATTGTTTATGTTCTGAATGATGAATAGTTTTAATAATAAATCTATAATCTCTAGAATAATAAAAAAATGAACCTGATTTCCCTGGTGATCCTAATTCTGATAAAATATATTTCCCAGTAATTGAAACTAAATAATCTGCTGGATCAATTCCAAAAATTTGTCTTAATTCTCGGAAAACTTCAGGACAATAATCTTTAAATTTAAAATCATATTTGGAACTAGGTGTTAATTCACTTCCATCAAAATCAAATGATAATTTTTTAGTTGCTTTAAAATCTTCATCAGTTAATTTTCTCATTACTCCTGAACATCTAGATACTGCAACTCTTATACCTGTCAACATATTATATGCCATGACAAAATTTTCATGTCCTTCACTAATTTTATTCCCAATTAAAACTTTTTCATCTAATGTTAATCTTTTTTTCAAATTTCTTTTTTGTAAAATTGAATCTCTCATTTTTTGTATTTCATATGTTGAAGTTATAGGTAAAGCTTGTGCAGTCCCTATTCCACCCATAGAACTTCTATTTTGTGATCGATCAAAAGTAAATGAATGTCTAGTTATTGCAACTACAGAATCAGTTCTTGAAGTTAATCTTTGTAACCTGGTGGAATGAGTATTTGATTTGTTGACAATTAAAGGAACAGGAGATGTATGTCTTCTAATACTTTTGGGAGTAGAAAGATTAATATTAGTTGTATCTATTGGTGGTAATTTGGGAGATGCATGAGGTGTTTTATTTATACTTGTTGATTGTTGATTATTTTCTATTGTGGCAACATCAGGAGCTGCTGTTGGATGTAAAGGATCAAGATTCAATGAAGTTCTTGGATTATCAACTTTTACTTGAAACAGATATTGTGCATCTACATTTGGTAATGTAGATTTTGATTCGTTATGATCAATAGATGAAGGTGTTGTTTCATGGGTATAATTAGAATTTGCTTCTGATCTAGTTCCTTTGAATGAAGTCGGTGTTGACGGTGAACGATGAAGTGTGCTATTGTTGTTGTTATTTTCAGGGGTATTATTAGGTTGTTCAACATTATTTACAGTTTCTTGTGGTTGTTGTTGTTGTTGTTCCTTTTGGTCCATTTCTTGTTCTTGTTGTTGAAGTAAATTTTCTGATGTCAATAATGGTAATTTTAGTGTCAGATCATCATGTGAAACTTGAGTTTGACTTGAAGATGAATGAGAAGCTGTGTTTGATAGATTATCAAGATTGTTTTGATGATGATGTGATAAAGTGGACAACATTTGTGATGTAGTGGATGAAGTAGCTGTTGAAGAGGATGAAGATGAAATTGAAAGGGATGATGATTTTTGTTGATCTGAAGAAGTTGAAGTAGAAGTAGTAGATGATGATGAAGATGAAATCTTTGAATCTAGTAAACGTGGTGGTGGTTGTGAATTGTCCAATGAAGATGGGTTTGTATGTGGTGTTTGTGAAATAGACGATGATACTTGTATCATAAAATAAAATAGTTGTATAAAATTTTTGTTTTGACGACCAAAAAGTATAAAATCAAATTAATCCCAAAAAAAAGTAAGTGTTACTAACAATAGTGAACCATCCAATAGAAATGATCTGTTTGGTCAAACGAATGAGGGAGGGATGTATGGCAAAGGGTATAGATAGTAGTTAGTGATGAAATGAAATGCAATCCAAACCAATTTAAGAAAGTGAAATGATATAAATAGAAGTACAAGAAAGAAAGAGAGAAATATATAAATGAAAGTTATTTACTTAGTAAGTAAAATTTTGCTTGTGTTTATTTTTTCTCTCGCTACAGTTTCTAGTTCTACTATTACTTGTCTGTTGTTCTATTGTGTTCTAGGTAGTGTTCTTTTGTATCAGAATATACTTCACTATATAAAATACTTTCATGACTAATTTGAGTCTAGATTACGTAAATTCATTTTACGATTTGCTACTATTAATACTAAACACCAAAATAACAATTCTACTATTAATACTAAACACCAAAATAACAATTCTACTATTAATACTAAACAATATATTATATATCCCCCCCCCCCCCACTAATTACAAGAACCTATTGTTATATCACTTTACTACTACACCCATCGAGAGGTATAAATTAACAAAAGAAAAAAAGAAAGAATGAAAGAAAGAAAGAGACACTAAATTAATAAGGGGCTTCTGGAGATAAAGACTCACACACCCAAACACACGCTTACTTAAGCAGGAGGAGTAGTTAAAGTAACACAATTACGGAATTAAAGGTTTTTGTTTTTTTTTTTTTCTATTTGGCTTCCATTTCTTCTCTTCTGGAATAAACCTTATAGTACTTTGTAGTCGGACAATTAACGACATCTATCTAAGACATATTGAAATTCCACCAACCACAGGGGGGTTAGATCATCAATGTATCTAGATGTATGTGTCTTTCTATCTGTCTGAATGGTAAATCTCTCTTCTCTTCTGTACTCAGTTCTGTCCTTTGCTCTTCTCTTTCTCCATCCCTTTTAAACTAAGCCAAGAAACTAGCCAATAATAATAATACTTTAACATACTCTACCAACCCTTGTTTTTCTTCAAAATGCGCCTCCTCCTCCTCTTCTTCTTCTCAACAATAAACATATTGAAGTTGTTCAAACATGGTTGAGAAGTTAACAAATATCAAGAAAAGAACATACTAAAACCCGCCCCGGGATATTAGGAAGTGACTGACATAGCAATAGAGAGTCGCGTTTGAAACAAATATTGATGAAAATTTTCACAATTTAGGCATGTTTACATCTCTATTTAAGGTTTTTTCGCAATTCATCCGTTATTTCTGAACTGAAAAACAGTTGTAATATAAATTGGTCTATTTTTAGTTGATGGGATGGGATAGTGGCGGAAAAACTTTTGTATAATTTAACTGTACAACGTTTAAGTTTCCCTCGTAAAACAAAAATTGAACACGGGGCGGCGGGGCGAGGGCGGGGGGGCGAAGTTGAAGTCGGTACTGGAAGTCATGGAGTGGTACGGAAATTGAATTTTCGGTGTCGAAGATACAGTACAGCTCAGTACAGCTCAATACAGTTCAGTCCAGTCCATACCGCGTGATTTCCGTCCTACCCCACCACAGGTGGGTCGTATTTCCAATCGCTAAAGAAAAAAAAAATTTTGATGTTGTTGTGTAGACAAAATGGTTATGTTATGGAGGATTTATTATTAATTACGTTACACAATGTATGTGTAATATCTTAAAGAGACTAAATAAAAAGATCTTTTTGTTTCCAAGAATGTATATATATATATATATAGTACATGGTTCCCTTCCCGAGTTGCTGCAAAAACAAAAAAAAAATGAATCAAACGCCTTGGCTTTATGATGGGTGCACATATATTTATTATCAGAGATAAGAAGACATAGGTTGTTATTGTTGTTGTTCATCATGAAGATGTGAGTATATTATTTCTTTTTTTGGAGCCCAACGCTCATCCGAATCGGAGGACGACCCACCACCACCACCACCAGGAAGAAGATAAAAAAAAAGAAACTTTGCAAAATACCGCGGTCCGAATCTCGTCAAACAAACTCCGAAACTTGCGACAACCCAAACAAAAAATTTCACTTATTGTTTGCTTTTTTGTTAGCAAAACGTCATCATATTAGAGAGAAGATAACGCATGGATTTATGTTTCATCCGATGCCGAAAATACGGATGAAAAAAAGAAAGTGAAAAATTTAGGTTTGTGACTAAGATTAGACAAATTTTCACATATTTCTGTTATACTATACTAGACTAGATACCCACATTCTAAAAATCCTTATTTATTTAACAGCCACATATTCCTTTCTTTCTTTCTAGCAAACCCCCTTACTCAACCAACCAACCAACAATGCATCTTCTTCCTAACATATTCAATAAGAAACCAGCAGACACAACCGTACAAGAAATAGAAAACAAAGGATTTGAAATAAGTTCATGTCAAGAAACTTGTGATTCATGCGTTGCCAAATTCCCCAAAAGTTTGAAATTTGAAGAAAATACACCTCTTTGGAATTCCACTAAACCTTATGGATTACATATTCTTATAAATACTGGAGAAACAGATTGGTCTCATGATGCAACTGATGGTTCTGGAACTTTAAAAAATATAATTTCAAATTGGGCACTGCAAAAGAAATCTAAATTAGGTGCTATTAAAGTGAATGTTTCATCTATGGGTTCTGATGATTTATATATTAATGATGATTATATTAATGAAACAAAGGGGGATTTATTGATATTACCTTATTTTTTAAAAATTAAAGGTATTACTATTCAAGAAGCACCTGAATATTTAAATAAATTAGAAGAATTATTAGTTTCTCAAGCATCAATTGAAGAAATAACCACGACATTACCTAATATTAAACCAGATGAAAATGAAAGTTATGTATTTCTTTGTTCTCATCGTACAAGAGATAAAAGATGTGGTATAACAGCACCAATAATTAAAAAAGAAATGGATGATTATTTACAAGAATTGGATTTATTTAGAGGTTTTGGAGATTTAACACCAGGTGGTGTAAAAGTAGAATTTATAAATCATATTGGTGGTCATAAATTTGCTGCTAATGTAATGATTTATTTAAAATCTCTGGGGAAAAATATTTGGTTAGGTTTAATTAAACCTAATAATGTTAAACCTATAGTTGATGAATGTATTGTAGGGGGTGGGAAAGTTTGGCCAGATAAAGTTCGTCTTGTACAGAAATTTAATCCTATTGCTTGGTAGAAGAAATATCTCTCTAGTTTTGTTACTTTATTTAATAATGTGTATGTGTGTGTATTTTTTAGTTTTAATTAATAGTGTTTTTGGGTAAATGTATATATATATTATAATATCTATAATAACAGTCTAAGAATATTTGCTCTTTTAGTCAATGAATCAATAGTGATTCCATTCAATTTATCAATATCATCAATCAAAATCTTTTCAATTCTATTTAATTCAACAGGAATGAATTGTCCAGCATCAATCAATTTCTCATAATAATCCACCATTTCATATTCGGTTATATTTTCCAATTTTTCATAAATATCATCATCCACTTGATCCTTGATATTTTTTTCCTTTATCAATTCACTCAATTCATGAATCACTCCAACATCATGATTCAAATTCCCTTGAATATCACGTCCAAACTTACCAATTTTATTAATTTGATCAAATAAACCATTAAAATTCTTAGATCCTCTATAAATCAACGGATTTCCTAAATCACCATCTATGAAAAATAAAATAGTAGGTAAATTAACAACATCATATCGTTCATCTATTGATTTGTCATCATATTGATCAATAACTAAATGTCCAATCATTATATTATTATCATCACGTATAAAAACTTCATTTGCTAATTTATCTAATGCTGGATCTAATTCTTCACAATATTTACACCATGATGCACCAAATGAAACAACAGCAAATTTCGATTTTTTAATTTTAATATCGAAATCATCCGGTGTCAAATTAATAAATTTATTCGTCTCTTCTTCTTCCTCAACAACAACCACTTGGTCATCCTTGCTTTCTTTCTTGTCAAGTCTAATCCCACTTAATTGTTGAATAAAATTACTAAAACTATTCAAATCTCTAATCCCATCAAATTCAATTTTTCGTCCATCATCATAAAAAAATAATAATGTAGGATATCCAATCTCAACATATTTCTTACTCATTTTTTTACCATCTTTATCACCATTAATTTTAACTATTTGTATTTCGGGGTATTCTGTAAAAATTTCACTTAATTGATCAACTATAGGGTGTACTTTTTTACAATGTCTACACCAATCAGCATAAAAATCAACAAATGTGAATTTCCCTGGGGTTTTTATAATTTTTTGTAAATTATCATCATTCCCTTGAATTATATTCGATGATGTATATGATAATACTAAGTTTATAAAGTATATTAAACTTAGGAGATATAATTTCATTGTGTGTGGTCCATATACTTAAACATAATTACTAATTATTTTTCTTTCGTCCGCTTCTTTTTTTTCATGCCATGGACTGGGGACCCCGTGAATAAAAATAAAATTTCGCGCTACCATATATCGCTCTATTAGTAGATATTATATATCATCATACATTTGAACTAGTAGTGATTGACATTGACAGTATGTATAATATTATCCAAAAAAAAGAGTATTAATATGGTGTTTGAACATTGATTAGATAAGCTAGTTTTAGTTTCTCTTTTAACCTGTTTATAAACCCAACCTACTGAGCACTTTCCTGAATTGTGAGAACTAGATTACAACAGAAAGTGAAAGCAATACAAGTTGGGATACAATAGACCTGTTCAATCATGAGAGATGATTAGTAATGTTAATGGTTTGAAAAGGGTTTAATATGAAGAGTTATGATAGTGAAATATCAGAAGAGCAATCGAAATGAAATGAAATGAAATGAAACACCCCAGTAACAAAATGCGGAGACAGTACTATGGGTTCTGTGGAAGGGGGAGAAAAAAAAGGACGTGGCCCCCATGCCAGACAGCCGATAAGATAAAGAGTGCGTGATAAATATATACAGTCACATAATTAGTGAGTGACTTCTCACTTCTCACTTTCTAGGGGCAAGGACAAGGGCAAATAAAAATCAGTATACAATCCACTAGTGAGAGGCAAAAAAATTATACCCAATTATTGGCAACTCCCCCTTTTCTTTCTTTCTTTCTTTGCCACTTATCATATACAACCAACTAATCAATCAACCCCCCACCATGTGTCCTCAACATCAGAATAACAACAACAACAACAATCACCAGATCACTATCAAGGTCTCCATCAATAGAATCAACAACTCTCCTCCAAACTCTGCCACAATTGAAAAAACAATTTGTGTTAGACGAGAGAAGTTTACTAAAATCAAAACCAAATCTTCTTTAACTGATCTTTTAAATAAAGAATTACCTGGTTATTTATCATCTCAAGATAAATATCTCAATTATACAAGAAAATCAAAGAAACATAAAGATTATATCTCCTTAGTTTCTGAAGATGATTTTAAATCTTTGGCAAGAAGTTTAAAAGTTAAGAATCATATCAAATTGAATATCATTGATTCTTCTCCTGAATTAGATGAAGAAGAAGCTAAAGATTATACAAAAGGTTCTTATAAAAAAAGAAAAGGTGGTGTGGCTATTGATTTCTCCGCATTGGGTGATACTTGGGCTGAAGTCGCAATGGAACATTTCAAAGAAATTTTAAGTGAATTATCAAATGCTTTGGCTACAAAGGATGAACAAGTTCCTACCAGCACCCCAAAGAGTACAGTACCTGTTGAAACAACTACTGAATCCACTACAACAACAACTCCTGAGTCCGACGCTTCCACTGCTGCTGCTGCTGCTTCTACGACTGTTCATAGAAATATTGCTTGTGATGTTTGCCACCCTCATGATTTTGTAAGTCTTGTTGGGATCAGATACAAGTGTCTTGTTTGTGATAACTTTGACATGTGTTCTAAATGTGAAAGTAAACAACATGTTGAAAAAACTGATTTTGGTTCCCATTCTTATTTACATCCAATGGCTAAAATTACTTATCCAATAGTAACTCCTTTATTTTCACGTGGAGGAAATGGTTGTGGATATTTCCAACCTTCTCCTTCTCCTCAACATCATACTCCAACAACTCCTTTCCAACCTACTGAACATGATTCATCAAATGATATTGTTTATGATATTCCATTGGAAAATTGTACTGTTGAGATGAAAAAGAAATTGGAAGATTTATTGAAACAAAAGGGATTTGCAGGTTTTATCCAAGATGTTGAACGTTATATCTCTGATTCTGAAAAGTATAAGAAATTATGCAGTATGATGGATTTTGAAGAAGATGATGAAGAAATACAATACCTTATGTTGATGAGTATTCTTGAACATGCCATTAATGAAATACATGAAGATGAAAAGGAAGTTGAAAAACAAGAAAAACAAGAAGAAGAAGAACAACAACAAAAAGAATCATCTGTTTCTCCTCCAGAGTATACTACAACTGAAGAAGAAGCTGTTGTACCAAATGAAATTGAATCAAGAACTTTTGTTGCAGGAACTGTTATTGTTAGACCTAAAAAAGTGGGAGAAGTTTCAAGAATCATTTCTTTACAATTAACCAATAATACCAATGAAACAATTAAAGGTGGGGAATTGAGATTTGAATTTTTCAATTCAGAAGAAACTGTTGGTGTTTTAGTTAAGAATGCAAGTGATGTTAAACCAGGTAGAGTTAGATACTATAATTTGGGTAAATTGGCTGATGACATAAAGAGACTTAATGGTATGAAGTTGAGAATTGTTTCACCAAATGCTGTTTTGGTTGGAGATTATCATGATAATGCCGATTCTTTGTTGAAATTACTGGTTACTTCTACTTCAAATGATGTTACTCAAAAAGCTGAAAAAACAAGAACTACTTTTACTACTCAAGATCAATCATTGATTTTACAACCACAAGACGATGTTTTTGTTACTTTAGTTTCAAAATCAAGTACTTTAACTCAAGTTATAATTAGTAACAAATCTTCAAAGACTATTGATTGTTCAAATTTGAAATTGGAAGTTGAAAATTGTTTTAATCAACCTGTTGCTTCAATAACTGTTTCTAAAAAACATGGAATTATGCCTGGAAAAGTTGCAAAATTTAATATTGCTTTGATTAATACTCATACTAAATATCCATTTAAATTTATTTTGAAGAATGATTATAATGTTGCAAGTTGTGATATGACAAATGATGAAATGTCTGGTCGTTTGATTTTTGAAGTTGATAATGGTATG
The DNA here is from genome assembly GCA_030557085.1 of Candida gigantensis. Lineage (NCBI taxonomy): Eukaryota > Fungi > Ascomycota > Pichiomycetes > Serinales > Debaryomycetaceae > Candida > Candida gigantensis. Next base: position 74,310 of record JAKTVG010000010.1, read on the forward strand.
GAAATTGATGATGATGATGGTCACACTTCCAGTACAGAATCATTTGTTTATGATGAAGAGGAAGAAGAACAAGAAGAAGAAATTTCTTTAATTGGTAAAGAAACTTTGAAAGAAGGATCTTCTTCTTTAGGGTCAATGCATTCTATGGTTTTACCATCACTTCCAAAAGAAAGTTTTATTGATGATTCTCATTATTATGATGCAACAAGTGATGAAACATCAACAAAGAATTCCGAGAAGTATGAAGAAGAAGATGATGATGATGATTATGATCTTATTTCTGCTGCTGATGAAGAAGATATTGCATCTGATTTTGAAATCTTATCACCTGTCAGTTCTAATAATCAATAAGTTTATATTATTGTCTGTCGTTGTACTGATGTGACGTATGAAGTTGTGGTTATTTTTGTTTGGTTTTTTTTTTATTTTTTGAAGTATTTAGCGTTATATATTATGTTTAGGTTGGTAGGTAGGGAAATATTGAATATTAAGATTGGATTTTATCAGGAAATAATTTATCATATGTAGTAGTAATTATATATAACCTTCAATTGTAGGATTGTTGGTCTTGTTCCAAACAGCATTGGAGTGGATATATCGGGTCTTGTGTTTAAATCCAACAAGCCCATTATACCATTTCAATGCTGCATGGAACAAAACTAGCAATCCTACAATTGTAAGATTTTTACCTATTTCCAAAATACATACACACACATATACAACTGTCAATTTTTCCAACCAATAAAAAACACAATTGAAAAAGTAGCAGGTAATCCTTCTTTTTCACCATGTAAACATTTATAAATAGAATCAGCAGCCATAAAAACATCTCTATCTAAATAATTCAGTCTACCCATTACACAATTATTTTCTCCCATAATTTGTAAATCTTCACATAAACTTAAAATATCAGGGAAACCACCAACCACGATATCTTCTTGATCAATAGTTAACATTGAAAACCCAGCACGTGTAAGCAATGCCCCTATATCATTTAAATGAACCAAGGGACTAACTCTAGGTGATACTCCTCCTTTTCTTTCTAATTCTGCTAATTGTAATGAAGTACGTAATTCATATAACGTATCTCCTCCAAATAAAGTAGCCATGAAAAATCCATCTTTCTTGAGGATACGATGGATGTTGGATAATGTTTGAGGAAGATCATTGATCCAATGTAATGAAAGATTGGAAATTATGGCATCGTATTGATTATCCTGTTGGAAAATCTCATGTTGGAAAGTTTCTTCATCACCTATAAAACGAGAAATTGATCCTTGGAATGGAAAATCCCCAGATATGTTTATATCTCGATATAATAAATCTTTAGAAGAATCAAATAATGTCAAATTCTTGATCCGATCACGAATCATACTTTTATCTTTATTCAATTGTTCAATCATCTTCAACTCAACTTCATCAGTTATACCATCAGTTGATGTTTTTTTAGTCAATTGAGTTAGAAAATTTCCGGCATTACTTCCAAAATCTAAAAATTCATCCATTGGTCTAGTTATAAATGATAATCTTTCAATTGTTTTAATTGATATTTCATCTCTTAAATAATCTTTACGACGGGATAATTCAGGATTTAAAATTGCTTGTTTTGATCGTTGTAATAATTTACTATTTCGATCAAATACTTTGAATTGTTGTTGTGAAGGTTTAGGTTGAGGGTTCTTGGCTGCTGTTGCTAAATATCTTACTGATCTCATGATTCGGTTGGTTCGTTGGGGAGGATGATGGATGGATCGTTGTGGAAGTTTTTAGATTTTTTTTTTTTTTGGTTTGGTTTGAAAATTTATACAATGACATATCAACAGCAAGTTAGATTATGATTAGAAGAGTGGTGGTACATAGATGTAATGGATATATACCCATAAATAAATCAAGAGTTTACTATATTTTACAAAGAACGTTTATTAATTCCACAACAACATCACATAATGAAGTTATTAACAAAGTTACTACTCAGAAACAAACCAATCGATTCCGTACCCGTACCGAGACCAAAAACCAACCAACGAAACATATAACAACCCTTGGCAAATTCAAAGAAGCTGACTTGTTGAAATATGTGATTGATTGTTTATCTTCAATTATTAACTATTCAGAAATTTCAAACTTGATAAATGAAATATCCCCCCATATCAAACATAATTCAAGTATTTATTTATTAACTAGATGGGATAATTTCAATAAAACCAAAAACAATAACAAATCCTCCTCACCCGTGGCAAATTTCGATAAATTAAATGTTATTTTCGAATCAATGATAATTGAAAGACGTAATAATAATAATGATTCCAAATTTCTTCTTGATGAATTATTAAAAATATATTTAGGGATTTTCAAAACAAATACAAAATCTTTAAATATTTTATTTTTGAATCTAATATGGTTGAAATATGGGAATGAACGATTATATGTTGATTATTGTATTACTTATTTGATTAATTTATTTAATACCAATCAAAAAGAAATTTGTATTACTCGATTATTGGAACTATTACAAACTGAGGAGGATGTTGATGATGAATTTGTAAAACTGATTCTTGTTCATTTACCTAGGAGTTTTATTTCATACATGATTGAAAAACAAGATGTTGATGCAATACATCTCGTCATATCTAAATTCATCCAACATCGAATAAAACCTATTGATGATGAAATATGGATGATGATTTTAGGAATAGGATTACAATTAAACAATTATAAATTAGTCACATTAATATATGATAATTATATAATGAAAGATTTCCCACAAAATAAAATAACTATTGAAGATACAATTTTAAATCAATTACCAGGGGTTCAAATAGGTACAAAAGATTCAAATTTTCAATCTTTTACAAACACTTTATTTTTCCAAATTTTACATACTATATCAATGAATGGAGATATTGAAAGAACACAAGATTTAATAAGTAGTCATTTCATATATCAACTTTTAACTAATGATTCAATAAAACAAGAAGAAGATATAAGTAATGAATTAAGTATTAAAATTATTGAAAGTTATTGTTATAATGATGAATTGAATGTTGATCCATATGAAGGGAAAACTCAAGATGTTTCCATAAAGAGAATATTGGATTTGATTAATGTGATTATAACACAAAAAAAACCAATATTGTTTAATAGTGTTGATATTTTTGAATGCATGAATCATAAATTTAAGAATTGGAGACCAAATGGTAGTTTTACAACAACAACACATGAAAAAAATGAATCGAAAATGGAAACTGAACAAGAATTAGAAGAAGAAATTATTCCCTTTTTACAAGGGAATAAAAACGTACATACTTCAACACAAGGAGTGGTATTAGCAAATCTATCGAATCTAAGTGAATTTATAGATTCTCATATAAATTATATGATACAACAAAAATTTGATCTTAAAACAAGAAAAATATTCATAAATTGTTTATTTAATCATATGGTTGTGTTTTTAAATCATACTGGAATTGTTTCAATCTTGAAAAATTTACATTATTTAATGGGTCAAGAGGAATTCATTAATGAAATGGATGAATTATCATGGTCTTTGATTTTAGAATCATTATCTCAATCTACTTCTAAACAATGTGCCCGTTTTTATTTTGATTATTTGAAAAAGAGTAAGAAAGATGTTTTAACAAAAGATAATTTTGTGAAATTCATGCGTGCTTCATTAAATGGTGATGATTACTATGATGATATTTTATATTACATTGTTGAATACTTTAAAATGTATAATGATGTATCAGTTGAACTAAGTCTGTTTTTACAACATGCAAGTCAATTTAATAATAAGATAAATGCATTATCGCATCGAATAACAAATAGATATTCACAAATGACTACTACAGATGAGTTTATTTCTTATTTAAAAGCTAATGACGACAACGAGATCAAAGATGAAAATAGTACATTATCCCGTAAGTATCATGAACGATACGACATGTTAGATTTACAAACCCTACAAAAAGTACTACTTTAAAAAATGATAATGCATGTATATATTTAAAAATCTATTACCTTTTTTCGTTTTATAAAACAGATTTTATATCATCGGCATTAATATCGAATCGAATAACAGGAGGTTTAATACGTAATTCTCTTTTAGAATTTTTATATTTTAATAATTCAATCAATGAATTTTGTGCGTAATCATCTTCATCATCATCATCATAAGTATCATCATCCAATGTAAATGAATTAGAACTTATTATAGTTGAATCAATAGCCATTCTTAATATATTATCTGCATGACACGCCAAATTATCCACTTTTTTATGTCTCTTTGGACCCTTTGTTGTTGTATCTACTCTTGATTTTAATATGAATGGCGGTGCTGGTGGTTTCTGTGGTGTTGATGATTGTTCAAGACTTAATTTCGGTGCACGATGATTTGTCACATTCTCTTTATTATCATCTTCAAATGGATTTTTGTTGGTTTCTTTTTCTTCTTCTTTAACTATAACTGGGACGACGTCAGTCGGGAGACTCAATGAATATTCAGCAATTCGTTTTGCCAGTTTATTTATTATATCAAATAATGGATCTTTATAATCTATATTATTGAATTGTTTATGAATTGGTTCATTTATGATTTCAAATGAAGTAACTTCAGGTATATCAAAGTTCAAACTCAAGTTTTTCGAAGTTGGTATAAATTTAGTAGGATATGAATAACTCATGATATGTTTTAATCTTCAAAATCTTATATGAAAAAAGTTTTCAATTGTAGAAATAATAAGGGTTTTAAATGTATCTTTATATCTTTTTTTTTTTACTGTGTGTGTAACCTGGTCTTGTTTACTTTTATGCTAAATTGGGAAACGTAATTGCGAAATTGATTTTCCAGAATAAGAACCTATTTTTGGATTCCAGGGAGATATGCAAGTAATTAAAACATAGTTGAATATGTGTATGTATGTGGTTAGAATGGAGCCCGGTATACACAGGCCAAGGCTTATCATATTTTTACACATAAAACTAGAATACATATAGTTGTTACCAGATTATTTTTTTTTACGAAAATTACAGGCTGCAACAAATATTGTTGAAACAATTGTTGATCAAATGATTTGATCAATGAATAAATCTTTTAACATACTCTTGAAATAAAAATACAATAATCTACAACTTCACATACGTTTCACTGCAAACAAGACAATACTCTTCTTCTTCTTCTGAATCATGGAATTAATTATTGAAATATTAGTCACGTGACAAAATCTAAGAGTTGCCATGGGGTTTGTTTTCTTACAAAAGAAACCAATTGTCAATCATGCTTCATTAGATATATATTTTTTAAAAAGAAAAATTACATGCAAATATCATAATATTTATATAACCACTTTAAGATCACCTAAGTTTGAAATTGTCTAAAGTGATCAATGTCTGAATACAGTTCATCATCATTCCATATTGAAAAAAATCAAAAATCAAACCACTACCAAAATCAGAAATATCTCTCTCAACTTGAACTTATTTGGTTAACGACAAAGATAGATCACACATCTATATCTCATTATTAACCTTATTATTTTGTATACTTTGTTTCTGTTTCTGTTGTTGTATAAATTGTTTATGTCTTTGATGTATTTTTTCATCAGAATCATTACTATAATTACTATCCACAGGACAAGGAAGCACTGAATTTGCACCTACCATTAATACACATATTGCGAATGTAGAACTGAATAATGAATTAGTCAATCTGTTTCTTTGTGTGGCTTTTATATATTGGAACATCTCTCTCGTGAATGATATGATATGATATTTATTATTAGGTATTATTGTTGTAAATTAAATAATTAATACAAGTTGGGAAAACAAAAAAAAACTGATGTAGGTGTTCGTTAGGAATATATATATATATATATGATAATTAGTTAATTGGATTGGTTGGGTTCCCTAGTCTCGTTCAAAACTCCGTGGTTGTTATTTGGTTGACTGTTGTTTTATTTGCAATACGGAGGGTCTTTGGGTTTTCTTTTTTTTTTCAGTTTTTATTGAAAGAGAGTTGATGGAACGATGTTGGTCTATATACAGGACAACCAAGATTGTTATCCAATCACATCACTTGGGATTGCAAAATCAACAAACTATTGTATAAAGTTACTTTTGATAAATGGAAAATAGTATAGAGAGTTTGCTAACTAGTTTTATATGAATAAAATAATAAGATATTGTGTGTGAGATTGAAAATTTGTGGTGAGAGAAGTTTTAGTATTTTATTGAGCTGTTTGTCCCAAAGAAGTATGAAGCTCATAGATATTTAAAGAACAAAACTTGTAGATGTAAAGATTAGAAGATTTTACTTCTTGTTCTTTCCCAAAACCAAACTTACAACAATATCAGCTGGTAAAGGTTCCAATGTTGACATCTTTGCCTTGTAGTCTTACAAAAATTGACAGAGAATATGCATAAAATCAACAAGGTGGTTATTCAAAATCGGGCAACTAATCAAAGATAGAGGTAAATACATCTGATAGTAGTCTCCATAACTCACAAAAGGTTTCTTATCCAATTAACTAAGGCCCATAACGTCATCTTCTCAAAAAAAATTTTGCTTCTATTATTAAACATGAATATATGTACAAGATATAAATTCCCAAATCATGCTATCATTAACCCCCCAATCTCCTTCCTCATCCTATCATTTTAAACCCCTAGGTGCCAAACACTCCCCTCAGTAGTAAAGTTAACTATCAACAATCAACAATCAAGCATAACTTTTCTTCATCCCATCTTTAATCAACAAAAACCCCGGTTTAAATTTTCTTTCTTGATTCACTTCATGTCTTGATTTTTTAACATCCGTTACTTCAACAGTAACCAATTCTTTAACAAATGCTAATTGATTAGCTGAAGTTTCATCAACTTTAACATATTGAACTTGATTTCTTCTTGTTAATCCTAAGGATTCCAAAGTATTACGCGTCTTTGGTGGCATTCCTATTTTAGATCTGATTTGAGTTATTCGGTAATATAATTGTTTTGCAACTGTTGTTGATGACATTTTTTGATAATGGGGTTGGTTGTAGTTTACAAGGTGTATTGAACTTTGTTTGATTGATTGATTGATGATTGATTGAAAAAAGGACAAAAAAAAATTTTTGAAAAATTATCGTTTTTTTTTGTACTTTGGTGCACGACAAAAAAAAAACAGTGGAGTGAGTGAGAGTGGTCTCTGATATCTCTGGAACAAACTCGTGTCAATACTTTCTGATTTATACTCCCCCTGTTTGAATCAAAATTACAAATGGATGATTTGGAAAATGTACAAATTGCATTTAAGAAAAGTGTCCAACTCCACAATGAAATTGAAAAGTTAATTACGGAATTAGAAAGATTGGCAACATCTACAACAACAATACAATCATCAGATAAACAAATATTAATTAATAAAATCACCAAACGAATCAATTCTATAATTAATGAATTCGAAGTAAGTCCTAAACTTTTAGATACTGGATTAGAAAATTATATCTCACAATTATCCACATTATTTTTAGATCAACATAATTTACGATCAAATATAGGTGAGATTTTTTATAATTTTGGTAAAATTCGACAATTGAAAAATATAATTTTATATTTCCCTAGTGATTTATATTTAATTAATAAGATTATCAATATAACCAATGAATCAATAGATGATCATGATGAATTTACTATATTTGGTGGATTATTATGGATTTGTAATTTGAGTCTATTACCATTTCTGTTAACTTCCATAGATGTTAATTTACCCATGATGATTTATGAATTAGGGATGGAAAATTTATTAAAATATCATAATGGAAGTAAGAATCAAGTTGTTTCTCTGATTTTATTATCAAGATTATTAGTTCGTAATGATTGTACTGATTTATTACATTTTTTTTTGGAAATTTTGATAATTGATAATTGGATAATGTTGGATCATAAATTTAAATTGAGTTATTATATGACAATTAATAAAATTTTAAAACGTCAAAATATAATCAATATGAATGATTTATCAAAGATTTATAAATGTATCAATAATGATATTTTACAACCTGAAAACAATCCATCTAATTTAAATGTATTATATCTGATTAAATTACTAAGTAAATTAGCAATTAATTATATTTCACAGAAAGATTATTTCCAAGTTCAATTAATCATTAATAATTTGATAAATGATATATTACTCGAAGTAGGAAATTTTGATTATAATTTACGTTATGGAATGGCAAAATCATTAAGTAATATAGTGGGTAAACTTTCCAAATATGCTACCAATTACAAACAACAATTGATTGAATATATTTTATCTAATTTAGAACTTGATGAAACTATAAATATAGCTAAGAATCATACCATATTGTTAACATTAGGGTATTTGAGTTTGAATAAATTGATTCCGCAACAATATATCTCACGATTAATACATATTTCAAATACTGCATTATTTATAAAAATTAAAGGACATAGTTCAAATGTCGATTTAGGAAATTGTCTTCGAGATTCAGCATGTTTTATAATTTGGTCAATAATAAAAAATCAACAACAATATCAAAAAGATCTAACTGTGAAAGAATTATCTATAATTTTTTCAAATTTGATTAGAGTATTGATATTTGATCAAGAATTACTTTTGAAAAAATGCAGTATTGCTGTATTACAAGAATTAATCGGTAGATATGGACAAATATTATTTGCAAATAATGGTGGTATGGATAGTGAATTATTGGGTGAATATATTATTAAGTTTATGGAATCATTTAATGATGTTAAACTTAAACATAAAAGTATAAGTTTTGAAATGATTGATTTGATTTATGATAAAATCAATCTTAATTTTTTAATTGATGATTTGTTAAATGAGATTATTATGACAGATCAACAATTGGAAGATGATGATGATGATGAATATGTGGGAAAATATTTATATAAACTTTTAAATCAAGATAATAATAATGGATTATTGGAAATTGTACATTGTGATATAAATTTGGATAAAATTAGTTCAAATTTAATTGAACATAACCGTTGGCAATATTTATATTTCTTGCCTATTGTTGTTCCATATCAACAATTATTATTCAATAAATTTTCAAATTTTGAGTACACAAATAATTATAATTTACTAAAAGCTTACTTGAGTTATTTATCAAGAAATCATCAGCATACCTTAACATCATTAGATTGGGGAAATTTATCACTAATAATAAAATCAAACAATAATAGTTTCATCAAAAGCATTGGTGAAATTTTCAAATTACAAACAGATCAACCACCTGATCTAGATTTGATCCATTTGCTACTGAAAAATAATCTAATTTTATCCTCCACTATATTTTGTTTCAAATATTGGTCACGACAAGACCTATTGAAAATATTTAGTATCATGAAAAATCCAGGAATTGATATTGAAGTGAGATACAATTTGATAATTAACCTCAATGCAAATTATGAAACTTACCCCATGATTAAGGACTTATACTCCTTGTTTGATGATTATACATTGACTGTTCAAGGTGATGTTGGTAGCAAACTTCGATTGAGCATGATTGATTTGGTGAGGACCCATAAACTTATGGATAACGAGATCAAGTTGAAATTGATTCGATTATCTGGTGAATTGATGGATAAGATTAGATTTCTTGCGTTTAATTTATTGACTGGTTTGGAAATAATTGAAGAATCATATTGGAATGATTTATTTAAATATTATAAATCATTAATTTTTGATTCTGAAAAATTGGAATTTTGGAAAGGTAGTTGTTATACATTTGGAAGTTTTAAAGGTAATCCAAAGATTATCAATCAATCTTTTATTCAATTATTAATTTATGGTCCTAATAATGATGATATTAAATTTTGGTTTATATTACTTGACAAATCAGGTAAATTAACACCTAGAGAATCAAAATTAAGATTAATGATTTTACAAACTTTTTTAAAATTGTTTCAAGCAAATCATAAATTTATTGGATTGGATTATATTCAATTATATGATAGCTGTTGTAAGTTATTTGCAGGAGGTACAAATGTTAGTACAATAGCTGTTATCTTAAGAATATATTACTATATTGCTAAACAAACCCCTGATTTGGCACCAAAGATCAATCAACAATTTTTAAGGATGTTAAATGCAAAGTATCTACAAAAATTAAGATTAGATGAGATCATTTTACAAATCATTATAGATACAAATGGTGATTTAAAAAGATTTGAAGAGATTGAATGGAGTAATTTGAATACTAATGATAAATCATTCATTCGAGAATCATTATATATTTGATGATACGCCTAACAAAATAAAATAAAAAATAAAAAAAAAAAAACTAACAATACCTAAACAGAATAGCAAAATTGATAAACCCAAAATAAAGTCAGAACCAAGTATCTAACCAAGAACTAAAATAGAATAGCAAAAAAACAAATAAATCCCCCCATAAATTAGTATTTATAACTAAATTTATAGCATAGAATAGAATAGAAACCAGAAATCAAAAAACCAAATTATAAACCAATAGCTAAATTGTCTGAAGATCTATGATAGACATGTTTAGGTCTTTCTTCTCTAATCAAGTTAGAAATGACAGGATTATTACTAGTCTTGTCTACAACTGTGGCTGGATTGGCAATTGTAGTTGGAGATGGTAAGGAAGGATTCAAAGATTGATCATGTTGATGTTTTTGTCTAGCGAAATAAGTGTTAAAGAAATTTGTAGGCATGATAATAATAATAATATAAGATGATAAAAATGTGAAAAAAAAATAGAAGAATGCAATTGAATAAATAAATATTGGGAAATTATGATTCAATTTATACAGCCGTTGTTAATATTGTAATATTTCCCCAAATTTTTGTCTCATCAGGATTAACCTTTAACAATGGAAAATTGAGCATTAAGAAAAATGTCTAAAACTAAGTTTTTACGTGGGGGAAGAGTAACAAAACTACAACAGAACAAAGAAGAAGAATATTAAACTAAAAAAGTTTACGTACGTTTGGTGAGTTGGTCGGTAGTCCAGTTCCTTCCTACCTTCTCCTTTTTTTTTGTTTTTTTGTCGCGCGCGCTATCTCTCGTGGCAGCATTTGTGTGGCTGCTACGCCATGGGCAGGACAAGCCGAAGCGGGGAACGGGGCGATGGGGGCGATGATGACAGCATTGGCTCGGCAGGAGAAAGATAAAGATATTCTGTTGCAAAAAAAAATTTGAATTACAAAGTTCGTGTGCTGGACAAAGATAAGATAGAAAGAAAGAACAGAATTCCCCCCATAGTTAAAAAAAAAATGTTCCATAGATTTCCTTTCCCTCGCCCCCCTCGCTCCAAAAAGAGAAAAATTGTATACAAGGCTTGATTACGTCAGTCGAGTGAGTACTCTAACAAAAATGAAACCACCAGCAAAAAAGCATTATTCTTCATGTGATATTTTTTTGCTTGTATGTATATGTGCGGCTTGCATATCCCCATTGTAAGTTTCATTTGAACAGGTGTATTCTAAATAAACTTATTTTGCAACTCAAAATGTTTAACATAGCCTGGTTTTTCTTGACAGTTGATCATTGACAATTGCCACCCCCAAAGGATAGGCATACGCAGGAATGTGGCACCATCTCGAAGCTAGCTATGCATTGGAATGGAATGACTTGGTTTTTGCTCTAGAAAGTTTGCCACCGTCATTAAGGGATGATGCATGGACTATGTATTGTCCTACATTTGCAACAAGTGGCGTGGTTATTGGAACTTTGTTGGTTGCAACAGAAGCAAAAATAATCGACTGTTATTTATCTGTATTCTCGAAATTTTAAAACGACTTCTAGTAAGAATTCTATAAAAATCCACTTGCAATTTTATCAATTCACATATAGATCCAGTAGTGATGGTTCTTCTTTCAAGTATTCAGAAACCACTATTATCACCATGTAGTTGTAGCTGTAGTTGTAGTACAAAATATTTTTTTTTTTTTTTCTTAACATTTTGGTTGTAAAACTTTTACAAAACTGTTTAAACTCACTTTTCTTCATAACAAACCAAGAATTTCTTCAATCTATCAATGAATTTGTTTCTGAAATTGGAAAATCGAGAATCATATGGATCAGGGTCAATGATTTCTCTTCCAGAGAGTTTGCCTGATGTTTTAAGTTTTACAACCACTGAGAATGAACGAATACAAGAGATTTACGCCCAATTATGTTCTTTGTTTAATCAACATAACTATAATGGTATTCTATTACTATCGCCTCAATTGTCATCCTTTGCAATGTTGCCACCCATTGTTAATTTAATCATTGGCGCCACAATGGTTAGAGTCGGTAGATATGATGGAGGTTTCAGAGAACTAGCAGTAGCCACCACAATGTCAAGTCGTGGCAAAACTAGAATTAAATGCTTGGTTGTATTAGCAAATTTACACGCTGAACTAAATGATAAAGATAAAGTACAAGGTTGTTTAGGAGAAATATTGGATATTTCCCGTCAAAGTGTCCAGTCACGTGAAGAATTTGATAATGTAAAGGAAAATTTAGCAGAGTTTGAAAATTTGTTAGTTGCCAAATTAGAAGCTGCAAAAGATAAAGAGTGAGTGAACAACAGTAAATGTTTGAATTTATACAATCAAGTTATTAACAAAGCATATTTATTTTAGACCTATAAAGTATAAATCTTTTGAAGAACAGGTTTTTGAACTTACCCGATTAAAACGGTATTATCCAGAAAACACATTTACTGGGAAATGTCAATTGATTGTCACTAAAGTTCATTCAGCGGAAATTTTGTTAGAAAGATGGAGCAAGGATAAAAAAACTCCAAAAACTGATCCTTTAAAATTATTATTGGAAGCAATATTAGTTTGTGGACCAGAGGTTTCTTATGATGGTATTAGAAAAATGGAACCAGTAATTAATCAGTATATTGAATATTTGGAAAGTGATTCAAAGAAAGATAATGGCTTGACTCCTAAATTACGAAGTGTTTCATTGTTTGGGAAAAAACCAGCTGATCCTGATGTTCCAAATAAAGTTTCTAAATCTGTGATCGCAACATCTGCCAAAATTTCAATTATTAAAGGTTGTTTATGTATGTTAAGATGTCAATATGCTGATGCAGAAACTCATTTCACTCTGGCATTAGGTGATGTCAAAGATGAAACTCGTCATTTACATTTGAGTTTATTAAAATATTACAGTCAAATCAAAGGGTCCCATATTAGCAAGAAGAAAGATTGGGAATTTAATTTAACCCAAGTTAAAAAATTGGATTGTAATGGATCAATGAAACAACAAATATTAGGTAAAATTTATCAAGATTTATATAATTTAGAACACACTTCTAAATTAAGACAAAAATCAAAAAAGAAAGCCGGAATTTTAAAATTTTCATCACAAAATAATTATTTAAGATTACTGATTGAATCATATATCTTAGCTATTGTATCTTCCCCAATTGATGATTTATTCATTGCTCAATTATATGATAACATTCTTTCATTATTAATAAGCAATCAAGTCGATATAAGAATAATTGCTTTTTTTTATCAGCTTCGTTATCATTTTGCAGTTAGAGCCGATTATGGGTACCTTTATATTCCAGGAATGCTTGATGATTATGTTCCTGAAGTGGGACATGAAGATATAATTTATGAAATCAGGCAATATTTAGAAAATGGAGAATCTAAAACTTTAACTAAGATTGATGATAATGATAATGTTGAATATGTTAAATTTTGGATGAAAGAGTATCGTAAAGATCATGAAATTGTTAAATCTGTACGAAGTTATTATGATAAAATTTTCGTTGAATAAGGGAATCTCCTTACTTTTTTCTTGCTATTTTGTATTTTCCTATAATAGTTGTATAATATAATTAAAAATATTTTTGTCTTACTAGTATGAGAAGGTGGGTGCAAATATAAACGATTTTTTGCAACTCCAAACCAATGCTGAAAAAGAACTAATACAACCATTGTTTACTTTTAATACAATACAATACACACATACATACAATCTCTACTTATTTTTCTTCTAAATACTAGCATTCCAAATACTCTGTGGTCCCTTTTCTTCATACATATCACTACCAACAAACAATTCTTTCCCATGATGATGAGAACTACCAGAAAAGATTTGTTTACTATAAATTTGTCCACCCAAGAAATAAACATCATGCCAAGACCCTCCTTTTTCCTTTGGATTTTTCCATTCTGGGAAATAATCAGGATATTTAATCAATTTAATAGAATTAGGGACTTGATTAGTATTGATTGTATTATTATTATTATTATCCCCAGTATCATTCCCTTCATCGCTATTTGCTCCTTGTTGATACTTCATAATTGCTGCACTTACACCAGTAGTTCCTTGATTCCCATTTTGTGAATCATTTGGTTCTCTAATTAAATAATCTTGAGTTAATTTTATCAAGATTGCTTCTTTCAAATTGGGGATTTTAAAAATTGATCCAATTAATATAATATTATCATAACAATCTTGTCTTTTATCAATATCAGGAATTGATAATAATGAAGAATATATTGAATTACAAATTATTTTAATTAATGAATTCGTACCGGAAAATCGTTCTTTTCCTACCCAAATTTTCTCTTTTGTTAATGAATCTATAAAGAAATTCTTTTCTAATTCTTGATTAGATTTAGATGATGATCCACCATTTTCATCTTGTTGATTTTCTTCAGTAATAGATGGAGGAACATTCCCATTATGTTCAGTAACGATTTTCGCAATATCAATATCTCCCTCTTCATCCTCCTTCCCATCATTATTCTTAATATAATCCAAAACAACACCCAGTTGATCAATAACAACTTCAACAATCTCAGAATTTTTCAAATCTTCAATCTGTGAATTATTCAAAATTGGTAAATTTTCCCTCAATTCTTTCAAAACACTAACATCACCTTCATTTTTAATCAATACGCCGGCAAATTTAATAACTTGATATCCAACAATAGGTACAACTTGAATACAATCTTCATCAACATAAACAACAACAGAATTAGTCAGTTGTCCAGCTCCAAACGTAGCAGCTAGACTAATATCAATCACATTAAACGCAGTGATCTCTAATCCTTCCATTACATATTTCGTAACATATTCAATTGATTGTCTTGACCATGTCAAACTAGGTGTAATTAATAACATTGGAATTTGATTGATGGTGATCGTAGGATGAGTCAAGATTATACTCTGTAATATAATCTTTAATAAATAATTGAAAGCATCAAGATTCACTATACGTCCTTCAATAATGGGGAATATTTCAATCGTACTGTCACTACTTGATGATTGATATTGTTTCGTTAAGGAATCTTGATATACTACACTAGGGATTTTGAATTGTGGTGGGGATAAGGTGTCTGATAACCCAAATAGGAATAATGTATGTTTAGACCCTGGATATATTATCAAAAAATTATCTTCTTTATACAATGGCATTTTGGTGGGGTTTTTTTGTTGTTTGTTTAAGGTATAGTTGTTGTTGTTTTTTTTTTTCATGTTAATTTTTTTTCGGTTCACCACTGGTAACAAAAATTTCAACTGAATAACAAAATTGAGTAAACTACACGACCTACCTTTTTACTACATCTCGATATATACCTTTCAATGGTCTAACCAATTTACAAATATAATTTGTATATTTAAAAATACTATATATGAACGCCCTAAATAATAATAAAAATCAATATAGCAACAAAACAAAAAAAAAAAAAAAGATTTTAAAAAAAGATTCCAGCCTTTATAAAAACTCCCTTGTAAATAAAAAAAATTGAAATGAAATGAAAAATGAAAATAAAAAAAAAACGATAGATTGATTTTTAAAAATAAACCCTTTGAAAAATTGTTTGTTTGATATATATATATAAATTTAATATTCATAATCGTTATTAGTATTAGATACAAATCTTTTATAATTTTCTCTTGTTCCCAATACACTATGTTTACTCAAAGTACTTGGATTTCTACTAAGATGTTGTTCTTCATGACCTCCAGCAGCAGGGGCAGTTTTATAATGATGCACTGGTGCTTCTCTAGGAATGACCGTCATCTCTGCCTCATCATCATCATCACTCATATTATCCACTAATCTAACTTCATTGATAAAGGGTAATTCTTCAGCTTGACGAGGGAGACTAGGTAAATCTTTTGATTTGAAAAGTTGTGGAGGAAGTGATACTTCATGAACCCTTTCTTTAATATGTTGACTTGGTCTTTGTTGAATAGCATAATATGAATCACTTTTCGCAGATAATGGTACTGCTGATGTTGTCTCATGTTGACGTTCATTAGAACGATATCTTGTTGGTTTGGTGTAATATGAATCACTTCTTGTTGAACTTGGAGGAGATTCTGAACGATTGCTTTTCTTGGAATTTTGTCTTGTTGGTCTTCTTGATGGTTCAGTATTTATTCTTGCTAATGTTGGTTTTGTATGGAATAATCTATGTTTATGATGAGTTTCTTCTGGTAATGGGAAACCAGATTGTACTGGTATAACAGTGAATTTACGTGGTTCTCTTGGTTCATATCTATAAGGAGTAACTCTAATATTTGATTTTCTTCTTCTTGGTCTTGGTAATTCCGGTTCTTGATCCAATGGTTTATAAATTTCTGCTTCTCTTCGTTGTTGTTGTTGAAGGAATTTCTCATAATGAGCTTCTGTATTTGACAATGGTTCAAATTCAATAATTGGTGGTTCTGGTTCAGGTTCAGGTTCTTTTTCAATTGGAACATGTTTGATAAATTCATGTTCATGCACATGCTTATGTTCTTCAACTTCATGACTGTGATGACTGTGATGTTCTTCAATAACTTCTTCTTCTTCTTCATATACTTGCTTGTCCTCCACTTGTTCTATTTCTGGTTCATGTACCGGAGCAGGAGCCACAACAGGTTCATGCACTTGAACTGTTTCAACGTGTTCATGTACCGGGGCAACTTCAACGTGTTCATGTATCACAGCAGGTTCAATGTGTTCATGGACTGGCAAAACAACTTCTTCTTCTTCTTCTTCTTCTTCAATAATTTCAATCCTTTCTTCTGGTATTTCTTCAGTTGCTCTAGCTTTCACAAGACCCAAATATCTATCAAAACTTCTTAAATCGGATTTTTTAACAATACCCAAATATAAACATACTCCTAATCCAAGAGCAGCTAAAACAGCCAATAATGTTCCAAAGACAGCTAATCCAACACACATCATCATAATTTCTTGACGATATCTAATACCAACAACAGTGGCAATCCCACCAAATACAAAACTAGGTATATGACAACGTAAATGAGACATGATTGATGGTTGTGCCGGTATAATTATTTCTTCAACAACGTGTGGTTCGTGTTTTGTTTCTTCGTGCTTGTGTATTGGTTCTTCTTCAATTATTGTCTCCTTTATAGGTACTGGTTCTTCTTTAATAAATGCAGTTGGTGATGGAATAGATGTTATAGGTGAAGGCTCACGCGGTGGTGTAACGTGGGCCTCAATAATGATTGGTGGTGCTGGTATTGGTGATTTTGATATAATGCGTACTGGTGCAGGTGTTGGTGGTTGTGGTTGTGGGGTTGGTGGTGTTGGTGATTTTGGTATATGACGTACTGGTTGTGGTACTTCTATTTTCTCTTCTGTGATTATGGTTTGAGACTTTATAGGAGGTTGTGCTTTAAGGTGTAAATTTTTAGAAGAAGTATTGATTGTTGTTGGTTTAATTTTTTTCATTGATATTTGTTTTAATGGTCGAGTAATGACAGGAGGTTGGTTATTGTTGTTGTTCCGGTGTTTACGATAATTTTTTTCTCGTACAGGTTCTGGTTCATACTCTTCATCATCAATTATTTTATATGAACAATCAATCAACTCATTCAAATAATCATCCACTTCCTTTTTCTTGTCAACTACTTCATTTGCCTTGATAGAATTATTATCATCTATTTTCTTCAATCGAAATACTCCATCAGGATCTTGTTTATACACTAACTTCTTCTTTTTTGTCAAAGTAGTGGTCGCCATACTTAACGGGGTCTTCTTAGATATTTTTTATATATATACAGTGTGAAGTTTGGAAAAAGAAAAACGTAATCAACCAGTTGGAATAGATATAAAAACAAAAATAGCAGAATCTAGAATGATGAAAAAGGTATAAATAATTTTTACAGGGAATACGTGCATTATATATTGTACATTGGGAGAGTATGCTGTATATATAGGGAATGTAAGCCAATCGTTGTACATGCAACTAAACAAATGCATACGGGGATTAAATATTTATTAAGAAAAAAAACGCAAACCCAAAATAAAAAAAACAGGACATTTTGCATTGCATGCGTGAATTGTTATGTGTAATGTTGGTGTGATTTACGTGTGGTGTGGATGAGCGGGCGGGTGAGGGTTTGGGTGGTATAAATGCGAACCGCAAATAGGGCCCAAGCTGGGCGGAGTTGGTGGTGGTGGGAGTGACATCCGCCCGCCGTGGTAGGAACGAATGAAGGAACCAAAAATAGACAACTTTTGTGTGTGGTTTCAGTTTTGTGTTACAATCAGAATTATGCAAGGTTTCAAGAGTTAATTTGGTGGTAGGGTGTGCGTATACAATACAATACAATACGCGCATGTACTAATATGTACGAATCATGAAATTATTATTCATATTCGACACAAGATAATGGTGGAGGACACACAGAATCAAAGAAAGAGAGATGGACGTGCATATATACTCCTCCCCCACGATATTATTATTCATTGTGCTTTTCTTGTACTACTTAATTACCAAGAGAGCCAAGTTCTCAACAAGCTTAAGCCCAGACTTATGCATACACCATGTCATTAATCTTCAAATAATAAATTAAGAAACTCGTTACCACCACCACCACACATGAACGCGAGATTATGTATTGCACTTATCGGATTGTCTTTCTTCTTTATTTCCCCCTATCACAGGTGATCATAGAAAAAGGTAGCACTATACATCATTAGCAATAATTTAGACGATGTCTCTTTGTTACAGATCAACAATAGTATCTCTTTGCCAGCACTATGTTGTGCTGCGCGCGTACTTGTGTGTGTGTGTGTGACTTGCCAATCTGATGTGCAACTATTCTCTGACCCATCACCACCAACAATAGGGGGTATCTACACAGTGTATTGTTTGTAGACAAGGCATACACACACACACATATATATACGCAACATGTCACTGGTCCTGCAATTGTTGAGGATACTCTGCAAACTAAATATCTCCTGACGTAATTGAATTGTTAAAAATAATATCTGAAGTGTTATTTTCAAACTTCATAGTTTAGTTGTGACCCTCTCAGATGGTAGAGCTAAAAAAAGGGGGAATTCTTAAGTAACCAGCAACACAACCCTTTATTTTTTTCTGTTATTACGTGATTTGGGATGATACAGCCAGCACAAATTTTTTTTTTTTTCCTCCCTCTCTCTCTGTCGTGATAGTAAAATTTTTAGTACGGAACGGAACCCTAACTATTAATTACATACATTGGGAGAAATTAATACACAAAATCTGCTATCTTAACAGAAATATATATATATGAATGAATGAATGTATTGTTACTTGTAATTATTCGTATAAAAGTTTATTCATTTCTGTGATTGCAAAAAAATTTAAAATAAAAAAAATAATTACAAAACCGTAGAGAAAGAACAGTCTCATAACTGAACCTCCTTCCATTTTCTTCACATGATAGGTTCATAAAAGCAAGAGGAGAAAAGATGACTTAAAAATTTACAACCTCCTCCGAATAGAGCTCTAGACTTAGGTTCTAGAACGAATGCAAAACAAGATTATGGTATTGAAGTTTATGATTGGAGGATTAGGGAAATATCTATGCCTCTATTTGGGTAAACCTTAAAGGTTAAAAATAAAATTCTATTCTAAGGGTTGTGATGTCCACCACTCAATCAAACTCACAAAAATTGAAAGTATCTAGATATTCATAACCATAGATAGGGAGACTTGATGTTGAGAGAATGTTTTGGATTCGTAAAGAGGTTAAACTTATTCTTTCAAAAAGGATTGTCCGTTCTATACCTGGGTCCATGGAATATTCATTGGCCCTTACTTGAACTTGCGGGTGGCTATGCAAATCAGCCCGTAGAACCTAAAATGATCAACCAACTTAAAAACAAAGTTTAGACCAAATGGAGGGAGGGAGGCTATGGTACAAAAGTAATTTTGTGATTCCTCTCCCCAAGTTACATTTTAGTGGATTTCTTTGTCAAGACCACATTTTAGTACGACAATTACCTGTACTATGTCCCGACTCGACTTCCACTTGTAAAGATAGAAAGGTCTGGAATTGTAGAGATAGTTAATTCGGGTCATGGAAAAAGAAAACTAGCTGCATCTTCATAAACATATGTGTGTTCCAGTTTTGCGCACGTGGAATTAAATAAAAACGTTTATTTAGCAACAAAAGGTAAAATTCGGCGAAAGAAATTCCGTGACCGGAAATAGCGCAAATTTTGGGTGGAGGTGGAGTTAACTCGGTATAGTATGGTATGGCACAGCGGTGGGCGCGCCAATAGAATTTTCTTTTGCAGTTAAATTAATGCGTACAGGTCTAAGTACCTGGAACTGTTCGTAGACCCTACATAGCAATCAATCAAACCCCAAGTTCCTTTTTTTTTCTTTCTTTTTGCTTGTACTGATAGATAGTCCCCCTATTATTCTCTCTATTTCCGATTTGTACATTTTAGTAAGGTACAATCATAATATAGTGTTGATTTCTCGTAATATATTGGAAAATCACCTAGAATCTCGGAAAATCTCAGTAATAATTTTCACCATTCAACCCTTTTTTAACAAGATTTGGGTTTTCATCTCATCGGATGAAGTAATTACAATTTCCTAAATTGCTGATACTTTCCCATAGGTAAAACAATCAATAAAAAAAAGAAATAAAGTAGGGCACGGGGTGTACATTTGTTTTTCATTATGCTTGCGGACATTTCATTTCTAACCTTTTCTGTTCGTCAAAATAATAATGGTAACGGAGCGAAGTATGGGTATCTCAATAATGTATTATGTCTGATACATGAGGCTTACATATTATCATCCATATCATAGTCAATCAATAGAATTAGGGGGGGAGTAAGATCTAGATGACACGTAGTATGATGCAAACTTGTAATTAGATTCTCGCTAATAGAGGCGATTCGTAACATTTTTTACAGATGCTAGTTATTATACCTAACTAGTGTATATATTATTAAAAATTATTTTACTATCTATACTCTTTGCTTTTTTTTACCAAAAGCTTGACCGTCACTTGAACCCAATCTTCTTTTCTTACCTTCTCTACCAAAGAATTCTTTCTTTCTTTCCCTTTCTTTTTCCTTTCTAATTTCTTCAGTCTTTGCAATTTTTTTCAATTTCTCTTTAAATTTTTCATCCTTTTTCAGTTTCCTCTTGGTATCTTTTTCCTTCCTGATACTATTTATCTTTTGCATCAAATCACGAGCCTTCTTCTCTTCACCACCTAAAACAACAGCACGTTTATTCATATATGTCTTTTTCTTCTGTGGTTTCATTGCATGGATTTGTGATTTGAACGGTAAATCAGCTTGAATTGATTTAGGTACTTTCAAAGGATTGAATCTTCTTTCTGCTCTTTCAATCTTCTTATATTGTGAATCTTCATTCAATGGAGTGGCAATATTGGCTTCAGCTCTCACTTGTCCAGTTAATCTCATCCCTTTCCATTCAGAATGTTGACCTAATAATAATGATGTGACCGGGTTATAAAATTTCTTGACTTTGACAGGATACCATGTTTTCAAGAAAATTGTATCAGACATTAATATTTTATCTTCAAAAGTAGCTCTAAAATAACCTTCTGGTTTAGATAATGCACGTTTAATTTCACCTCTTATCCCAGAAACAGTACGAATTTGTGCCCCTTCAAATTTGGCAACTTCTAAAGAATTGGAAAACATATCCTTCACAAACGCAGTGTTACGGAATATCTTATATGGATATCCTACTAATTTCAATTTTTTCACAATCTCAACATTTGAATTGATATCTTCAATTATACCACTAGCAGCGACTCTAAATGCCCCCGTTGTTGATTTATTATCCACAATGTTGAATCCAACAAAAGTAGTATTTGGAGCAACTAATGGACCATAAAATGATGCAAAACAATATGCGTGTTCAGGAGTATATTTCAACATTCTATTTCTGGTTCGAGAATCACTGGTTGTATATATTGGTAATGTTTGAAATCTACGCCAACCAAGGGATAAAATCAATGGATCTTGTGTTTTCAAAATCTTCTTATGCCATCTATGACGTCTTATTCTAGCATTCATGATCCCAAATCTAGATTCAGTAGCTAATAACCCACCAAGAACCAATGGGAACAGTGGATTGAAATTATTGACAAATTCACATGGAAGTTTTTCAAATACAATCTTAATATAAGATCCAGCACGATACCCTTCGATTTTGGTACGCATTTCAGGAGTCATTTCTTCATATTCTGCCTTGTTGATTTCTAATTGTTTGGCCATTTTGTTTTTTTGGAATTCATACCATGTTTCTGCTTCTTCTTCTGGATCATCGGCTCCAAATTCTCGATCTTCTTCTTCTTCAAATTGTAATTTCAATTTTGCTTTCTTGGCTGCATTAAGTTGTCTTCTTTCTTCTGTTGTCATTGACTCTTCATCTACCACACTATCGTTATCATCATCATCATCACCTTTTTCCTCTTCGGCATCAAAGTCAGCAAAATCATCTTCGTCTTGTTTTTCTTGTTTTGATGACTCCTCATCGTCATTTGCACCATCTTCTTCTAAATCTTCAAAATCACCATACAATTCTTCATCATCGTCATCACCATCACCACCTTTTGCTTCTTCGCCTTCTTCTCCATCTGTCGTCTTTGGAGCAACTAACAATCTTGATTTCAAAATTTTATACCCATTTTCATACTCCTCAT